>WYDI02001419.1:0-110222 GCA_009867235.2 Psittacus erithacus
GCCAGGGATGGAGCATTCACAGCTTCCCTGGGCAACCCATTCCAGTGCCTCACCACCCTTGCAGTAAAGAACTTCTTGCTTATATCCAATCTAAACTTCCTCTGTTTAAGTTTGAACCCATTACCCCTTGTCCTACCACTACAGTCCCTCATGAAGAGTCCCTCCCCAGCATTCTTATAGGCCCCCTTCAGATACTGGAAGGTCTCCACACAGCCTTCTCTGCTCCAAGCTGAACAGCCTCAACTTTCATGTTTTATCCTATATCATGGCCTTTCTTCCTCACATTCTGTGAACAACAGGAAAAAAAAAAGTCTGTATTAAATCTTCAGAAAGGTCTCTACACACCCTAAAACCTTCATACAAAGAAACAAAAGCATCATACTTTAAATGTTTATGAAAAATGATTGATTACTTCTACTTAAATCATGTTACACCTGAATAGTGTAAACCACATTTATCCCTGAATGTTCAAAGATGTCCCCAAGCTTTTTTGAGATACAGTTTTGCAAATATTTTTCTTCAGTGCACAATTTATAATGTAGTACCATTCTAAAATCATTAGTATGTGAAATATAAATGTTATATTTACATGGAAGAATCCCAACACTTGGCTAGACTGGTAACTAATAAAAAAATATATACAGATTGGTAATTAAAGTTACATTTAAGTGTCTGTAGTTTGATGAAGAGAAACAACTTAAAAGATTTCATAATTATCTTAATTGGCAATTGTTGATTTACTTGTTTCAAGACAACTCTTTAAACAAAAGAAAGTTTATTGAAGAAGTTGTATGAACAGGATTTATTTAAAAAGACTCACATTTCTTTCACCAGTATAACTTAGTGATTCCTGAGACAAACCAAAATAAATTCACTGCCCCTTTAACAAAAATATTTTTCCTCTTTAGAGCTAGATTTGGTTTTCTATGATACATTATGAGGTCTTGACACTGATTTTGTGAATAAGTTAATTCGCTTTGCTCCAGAAGTCAGTTCACTCATAGTCTGTAATTTCTCAAACGCTGTAAAGTGGCACAGGTCAGCACTGCTATCAAAAGAAGTATCTTGCCTTCACCCACCCATTCTCTCTCTCCCTTCACTTCCATCTTCCCTGATACGGTCACAGAAAATCTGCAGCTGTTTATTAAATGAGATCAGTTCCCTGATCCAGATTAAAATTAACTCCCTTTTTTTATGGGTAACTTTAACATGCATCAGTTCTTTGATCTAGTTCACCTGCCACCACATAAATCCTTACCCTGGCACAAGAGAGGGAGCAGCATAAGGGCAGGAATGAGCTGTGGCACCATAAATTAACATAAAGAATATGTGAAACTGAAAGTATTATTCCAAAAGTGTTTTTTAACAGATAGGCATCTAGAAACAATTATGCTGTATCCTATTTTTTGTGAGATTTTTTGCTTCAGAGGATGTGTCTAAAGCACATGCTATAATATATCCTCTGCATTAGAGAACTTTATTTTGTCCTCTTCAGACACTCTCTTTTTCTCATCATGCTTTGAAAACACAGTGCTGAACCCTGAACTTGTGCTGTAAATCTTTCAAGCTGTGTTTTTAGGAAGGAGGGGAGCAACTGATAACTTTTTTTAAAAAAGAAAGCATAAAAAGCCTCCCTTCTCACAGAAACAAAACCTCCTTCCTTCTCTGTAGCCTGCTACTGTTGCAGGATGGAAACATTTTCAGGCTCTCCTAGATTTCTTTCAGATTTGCCAAACCATCCCTGCCAGCGAAGATTAATGTCTGGACCCTAGCAAAGTTCTTACCTTAAGAATACAGCTGAAGGATATTTAACAAAACTATATCCCTAGAGGATGAGTAGCAGTAGACTCTGAAGGCTCAGTCCACCTTTTCTAATTACGAGTTAGACTCCAAGGTCCAGTGGGAGCTTTGGCCAAGGACTACAGAACACATTTCTTAATGAAAATCAGGTTATCAGAGTTATTCTTCTTTTCTGGTTATACAGACTGTGATTATAGCGAGCATGGTATTTAAACAGAGCCAAAGCTACTCTTCTATAACCTACAACCTGCACCCATGTCTCATGAACAGTGAAAAACATCATGTTTTCTATTCTTACCCCTCCAAAAAATCACCTCTGATAATCTGAATTTAATAATTTAATTGTCTCATATTTTTTAAAAACCAAAATGACGACAGTTCCTGAGTAGGGAAGATTTTAGTAGTCTGCAGCAGCAATACTGAATGCTGGCTCAGATACAAGACCTCCTCCCAGCTAATTACAATGCTATCTATGTAAATGCCTTAGAGAAGCACTTGCTTAGTAATACCTACACAGTATTTGCTTTGTTTTCATAACATCTCCCCTAGTTTTCACCATTATATTGCCCTCCCAGAGTCACACTTCTGTCTGCTTTTATAAAAACCTTCTACTTTGTCCTTCTGATAGACCACCTCTCTAATCACTGAGGTACTGACAATGGAAAATAGGTTACCTGTGATACAGGAAAATCCTGCAGTCTATGGTGCATGAAGCCAAGCTACCAGATGTGAAATCAGACATACTGGAATTTCTTTTTCCTTTTACCCCTGAACTAATATGAATTTGTACCTGCTGGAAATTGTTACTGAGGGAGGGAAAAAGAAAATGTCATCCTGTACAAGCCCACTGGTCTCTGAATAATACTACTGTCCACTTGCACACCTGGTAAGATGCAGAGACAAAACAGGCAATGAAAGATCTGACAAGTCTGTATGTCTTTCTTATACTACTTAAAATACAATGAAATATTATTAAGTAGCATTCTTGTGTAAGTGTATGAATACTGATTTCCTCTGTGAATAGGCCAGTACTAGACAGGACAAGAACCATTCAGCTCCTAGGCAAAAAATCTATAGTGAATCAGAGAATAATTCTTAATAGTGTTTTGTTCCTGCATATGCTTTTTTTTGTTCCTTGCCTAAGTCTGGAATAAAGTGATCCTTCACCATTGTCAGATACTTTGTGAAATCAGTAGGTGTGACTTTCTACAGAGAAAATAAGAGACAGAAGTAAGACTTGCAAAGGAGGAAAGCTTTGCTTTGCATTTCTTGCGCACAAAAAAACATTTTTATTTCCTGGAAACTCAGTTGTCCTTAATGATTTATATTGTAGCTTAACTTCCCTTCAGAGTGCATGGCTAGCTGGTAAGAGTTGTTAAGTACAAAAAAGTTAATTGAGAGAAGCTTTTACTTAATTTTTTAAAAATACTGTTTTTCATTTCTTGCCAGTAATGATTTTACTTATGCCAAATAAATACTCAGTGCAAGACCAAAGCTGGGCACCAATCTTTGTGTGAGATTAATTACTTCAAGCTCTCAGAGTGGGCAGTTGGAGAGAAACTCTGAAAAAGACACTGAGAACAGTCAAGACAAAATCTCCAAAATTACTTCCAGCAAAATCACAGACATATTTTAAGAAAGGGACCTTGTTCTGCAAGGTATTCAACAGGAAGTTTTATTGAAATCCTCAGCAATCCAGTCAATGGCTGATGGAGATTTGGGATCAAATACCAGCATTAGTTGGTGCCTATATTCTTTGAAATAAAATCCTATTGGGATTTTTTCAAAAGCATCTGGCAGGTAAGAAGTGCTCATAACCCTTTGCAGTTAAAAATCATTGGATAAAATGCATAAACAACATTAGGATCAAAGACCAGGATTCACCTCTCTCTCTGTCCCTTTGAGAACAAGTTCCTAGCTGCCAGCTAGTGCAATCGTGCTCCTCTTGCTTACTTTTCCCAGGCTTGTGTTCTTTGCAGCATAGTACTCCAGCTTCAAAATGCTCCTTAGTTTCCCTTTTTGTATAAGTGGATATAAGAAACACTGATGCAAGGCTGGAAAGGTGAATTTGAATTTCTTTGGCTGAGTTAAAATTAAGCCCTGCTCTTTTTTTTTTTTTTTTTTTTTTTTTTTAGGCAAATCATCTATTAATGTACTATTTCTAGGGCCAACAGCAACTCCTCAGCATATGTGTTCTGAAGAAAGCTTCCTTCAGTTCTTTCTAAGAGCAGTTCCTAGACTCTGGGTGCTAACTAAATAAAAGTCTTCATTTGTAGCCCTGTTTCATACACTGAATCTCCAGGGGGGACAGAACTGCAGTTATGCCCTTCTGTGTTGCATAGCCCTTTAGCTAAGTCTAAGCAGCTCCCTCCTCAGTGAAGGCTTCCTGGCTGACCTTTGTAAGAGACTTGCTTGTGCCCATACACTCCATGAAGGACCAGTAACGCAGGCATGAATTTTACTCTAGCATCTGAAAGTTAAGCAGTGCCACCACTGCTGGAAATCTGGCTGTTAGCTGTCTCTACATGGTTTAGTGTGAGATGTCCCTGCCCATAGCAGGGGGGTTGGAACTAAATGATCTTAAGGTCCTTTCCAACTCTTAACTATTCTATGATTCTATTTTGAAGGCAAAATGGAGAACTAGAAAGAGGGAGAATTATAATTCAAGGCAATTTGTCTTTCAGCTGCCTTTTTTACAGTATTTCTGTTGAGTTGTTCTGCTTTTCCTATTATTCCTTGTATTTCTCTCCCCAAACTGAGATTCTGTAGTATTTTACTTTCATTAAGGGAAAATTTCATGTGTTTGCTGTCCACCTATACAAAGGAAAACTAAAAAATGCATAGTTAGTATCCTGAATAGAGTGAATTACATAATGAAATGTTACTCATTTTGAACTTGGACTGTTAGAGTGTAAGAAATATGGCCTAAGTGCACAGCATGAGTTGTACATGCTTGTCCCTGAGAAATCAGTTATAGTTTGCACACCCAAAAATTTGTATATTAACAGAATGTAAGCTGACAGATACTAGTGTTTTGAGATTCTTTATCGTAAGAAGTTACTTATTCAAGTTCAAGCTTGACACCCTTGCTTAAAAATGTATCATTTTTAGGGACTCTCCTTTAACGTGTAGTCACTGGAAATTGGAATCCTGCTGGAATTCAGTGCTTTCCATTTGTTATCCCTGGCAGCTGTGCATTAGTAGCATAAATAAATTAAATCAACAGCAACATCTGTTCCAGTCACTAGAGGCTTATTCCTGGAATTTTCTGCATTGGATGGGAGGAGAAGCTCCAGTAGTGGACCTCAGCTTTGCAGAAGAGAGATTAGTGGAATCATGAGGAACAAATGTATAAAATTGTGACTCGTGGGAATTTCTCACCTGCCAAATGATGACACTAACTAATGCCAAAGTCTGAAGTCCTTTAGTCTCTATTCTGCATTATTCATCTGAGTAGGAATCCCATTATATTCAAAGAGCTAATATGCTATCAGCCTGTACCTTACTGTGGTGTACCTGAAAACCTAAGTCTGTAGGTTTTTCTTTTAGTTCATTATCCTTGGTTCCAGGACATCTTACTTTATATATGAATAGTATAAATGTGTGTATATATGTATTTATTCTTTAATGTACACATAATGCTTTGTGTGCATGTGTGTGTGAGTGGGACTCGATAATGCACATGTGGCCTTACATGCGCTAGTCAAGGCACCTCCCTGTCTTGCTTTGACAAAATAAGCAATAAACATTGAATAGCTACGATGCACGGAAAATACAACAAGGTCATCTTCTTTAGCCTGGAGAAGAGAGGCTCCTGGAGATGGACATTTTACAAGGGCATGTAGTGACAGGACAAGGGGGAATGGCTTTGAACTGACAGAGAGGGAATTTAGACTAGATATTAGGAAGAAATTCTTTACTGTGAGGGTGGTGAGGCACTACATAGGCTGTCCAGAGAAGCTGTGGCTGCCCCATCCCTGACAGTGTTCAAGGCCAGGTTGGACGGGGCTTGGAGCAACCTGGTCTAGTGGAAGGTGTCCCTGCCCATGGCAGAGAAGTTGGAACTAGATGAGCTTTAAGGTCCCTTACAACCCAAACCATACTGTGATTCTATGATCTAATAACGCCTCAGGATTCAAACTCCATGAATCTTTCCATAAACCTGGGAGAGCAGTCACAAAGTAGGTATGTATTCCTATGCTGGTATTCCTATGTGATAAAGTAATGAATGCTCTGTTACAATTTTTTAAAAGATGCAAAATAAACCAGACCCATGTAATTTGCCAATTCCATGAAAATAATCTGGGAAAGTAGTATACAGCTGCAGGAAAAAAGTGGGAGAATGAACCAGAATGTTTCATTTCCTTTACTGGAATCCAGAAACTCAAATGGAAGTTGCTTTTCAGGTTGCAAGCATAGCCAAAAATACATGCTAATAAATACTAAAATTGAAAGGAAAACAAAATTGGAGCCTGTAGACTTCTGAGCTGCTGAAGTGCTATAGTTGCATAGTACATGGTTGTTTCAATTGGCAAAATCAGATTTCTGTGAAACTATTTCTTATATTGAGTCCTAGGCACTTAAGAAAAGAATTTATAGCAGTTAATCTGTTCCTAGCTGGAGCCTGCAACTCAAAAGAGGGCTTCTTTTGACAGAAATTGATCTCTTCTGGAAAGGTAACTAGTTCCCCACCTTTTTCTAGTTCTTGTTCAGACACCTCTTTGGGTCTAATCATAGCAATCAGAGACTCACAGAAGCACAGTCACTCAGGTTGGAAGACATCCCTGGAGGCCATCTTGGCCAAGACCCTAATCAGAGAAGGACCAAATCAGTCAGGTTGCTTAGGGCTTTTTTCAGTGCCGATTCAAATGTTTCCAAGGATGGAGATTCCACAACCTTCTTGGGCCCTTTTTCCAATATTGGACTACCCTTATCGTAACAAAGTTGTTTCTGATTCCTAGTGGGAAATAGTTCTAATTTCCAACTATTGCCTCTTGCCCTGTCACTCTATACCTTCAATAAAAGACAAGGGCTGACTCATGTTCAACTTGTCCATCAGGACCTCCAGGTCCCTTCTGCAGAACTGTTTTCGACCTACCTGACTTCCAGTCTGTCCTATTGCATAAAGTTATTCCCTGACAAAGGACTTTGCATTTGCCTTTGTTAAACTTCACGAGGTTCCCATCAACCCATTTATCCAGGACACAGAGGTCCTTTTGAATAACAGCCCTACCCTCCAGTGTAACAGCTGTGCCCTACAGTTTGCTATCACTCACAAACTTGCTGTGAGTGCAATTCATCCCATTATTGAGGTCTTTATTAAAGGTGTTAAATAGTATTGACCCTAGTATCCATCCCTGCCTGAAGGCACTGCTAGTAAGTGACGGTTAGTTGGATTTTGTATCATTGATCCCGGATATCCCATTGATCCTGGGCCCAGCAATACAGCCAGTTGCAACGCCTGGCTTCTTAAGAAAGGCAGCTGTCACGGCCTTTCAATGCTTGTGCCATTAATTTTGATCAGTAGAGTCTGTGGTATTATTTTCATAACATAAGCAATAGAAGGCTGTCAGCGAAGTGACCTGGTTGAAGGTTTAGAGCAAGTGAGTAAACAGGAGGTAGTGGTAGTGTGAGGGATAGTAACTGAAGCCTAGGAAGGGATATCAGAATGCCTTGCCAGGTCACTGATCATCGCAAGACAGTGGTTATAAGGCAACAACAGTTAAAATGGGTTCAAAAGGGAGTAGATAAAATGGAGGACAAGTCCTAGTGATTTTAACTGATATTGAAAAAAAGTACTCCTGGAGCTTTCTTTGGCTGAGAAAGTTTCTGAACTGATTATTGCTGGAGAGAGAGGTCACTTCAGCTTTCATCCTCTTCCCAAAAGTATGTACTATTAGTGATTGTAGAAGATGAGCTATCAGATGGACAGACCCGTCTGTATAAGCTATTATGGACTTCCATCTCTTTTCACATTGAAATCATGAAAGTACCAACAGGCTAAGTGGTAGTGAGGTAGAAGTTGAAGGAAAGGAGACATTGACTTTGTTACGATATACAGGAAGAAGCTGAGAAGGTTGGAGGTTCCCACTGTCTTTTTCATCCTTTAGAAACCTCAATTTATTGCAAGCTGCAGGAAGAGAAAGGAGCAGCATATGGACTATTTAGAGTAATTGTTACAGCTCTGGGAAGAATTATATTTACCAGTTCTCTCTAAGCACTGAATGTCAACCAAGTAGGTCTGATGGATATGTGTGGCTAAAAGAGATATGTGGTAATTAGAAGGAACACAAGTATGCCAGCAAAGGCTTCTTCAACTTCTTGTGAGGGTGTTTTTTAGTTTTGAAATTATATCTCAGTCTGATAGGTAGTTTTCAGGCTTGCTGTGGTGAAAGTTATTCACATGAAAGTATAGTGCAGCCTATATTTGATTAATAATTGTTTGGCATTTACGTCTCCATTTTCTCAATTTTGTTTTACTTCTGGTCTGCAAAGGACGTCAGTAATTTGTAGACCTCACAGATGCAGAAATCAGGAATTACAGCATGAAGATATTTATTGCGTAATAACTGAATTCGATAATTGCAGCTATTTAAAGTAAAACTGTAAATGGTTCATATAAAATAATCCTGGTTTTAAGGATAATGAGCTATATAATTTAGTAGCACTGGGAGCTAACTTCTTTAAAAGTTGCTGTTGCTAATGCTTTTTTCATACCGATTTCATGCTGTTAAAACTCCACCAGCATTAATGGAGTTAAACCTGATTTTCATTTCCATAAATGCAAAGAATGCTCAGTCTCAGTGATTTTTTTTACATACAGTTTCAAGTGTGCTTGAAACTGCTAAACCCACTTAATTCCACATAAAAAAGCCTAATGCAGAGAGATCTAATTGTTCTTATTTCACACATAAAACTCCGGCAAACAACAGAACAATGATTTTCTGTTCTTTGACATTTTAGTGGTTGAACATTCAGAGGCTTTTTGAGCTGTATTTTTATCAACGAAAAGTCTGTGAAACCACTTAACTACAATTTATCTTGTATTAATGTAATCCTGTCCGCCAGCTTCCATAGATGATGGAACTACTAACTGCCTGTATCAAAGGGAAGAAAAAGCATTTGATTTGTAAGATATAAATCAAATCTTTCGTTTCTTACACTTTGATCGTCTTTGCTTATGTGGGCACGTAATCTGACCCCCTTTGCCATCTAATTTTCAGCCTCGTTCCTCTCCCTCCCCTTAGTATTTAGCTTTTATCAAGGCCAGATTTTTTTTCTTTCTCCAGGGACTAGTCATGCCTCATTTATTCTCTCAACGTGGTTCAGAAACCCTGTTGCAATCTTAAATCATTAGGAAATACCCACTTCTTGCAACATAAACTGCTTCTGGGAGGTTTTTTTGTTACTAGGCTGCCGCTCTATGGCCACATGCATAAACTACAGGTTTAGTTCCACTGAATAAATTGTTTTGGAGGAGTTTCTGGGAATGTGTGATCGAATATCTGGGCTTCATGTTCTACAATGAGAATATGATTACTTTAAAGAGGACAAAGGAAAAGACTACCATTTCACCTGTAGGTATGTATCAGCTTGGTATCTTAAAAACATTACAGACTACCTTTTTGATGATTAATTCTGTGCATACTGTGGTACCCTAACATGCAATTTACCACTGTGCTGCTTGCCCTGGCTGTCTATTATAATGCTATTTTGAACTGGATTTTCAGATGAGAGAATATTCCGTCTTTTGTGCCATAAAGCAAAAGGATATGCTTTCAAAATACCCTGGCTAGAAAAGCAAGTGGTCGTTTATAGGCAGATACATGCCTGGTGTCCTTCAGAAGTATGAAGTTCTGATGCTTTTGAATCTAAGCAGTAACTAAGCCAAGTGAACCAAACTGTTTTAAATGTAGAGGCTTGTATGTATAAAGCTAAAGTGCTTTACAAACGTGTTAAAGGGATATCTAAACTTTTATTAAGAATTCTTTCAGTTATGCAAGGTTAGAATACACTACCTAGTAGGTTATGATACGAATCACTACTTTCATATGTGCTTCTAAAAGTGGAGAGGATTGAAATTTAGCAGATCTGCCTTCTGGAGTACCTAGAGCAAGCTTGAGTTTTACAGTGTCAAGACCCTTCACTGACAAAACTCATGCTGAAGAGGGTGAGAATGTATATATGTATAGTATTACTCCTCCTCCTTGAGCAACTTTGCATATTTCCATTCAGAATGTGGAATAAGAGCAAGCTTGAGATTTGTTCCTGCCTTCATTTTTAGCACACCCAAGCTGGGATGAAAACTGCAAGGTTGATAGAGATCTAATTTCTTGTTAACTTCTAAAGAACACAGTCCCTCGTTGATGTCCTGTCAGTGACCATCAGTTACTACATAAATATAGTGAGGGCTTCAAAATAATACTATTATCTGTATAAACAATACCTACTGTTTGAAAGAAATCTCAAAAATCCAAGTCCAAACCGCAGGAAATTCATTCATTCAGGTGAACAAAAGAGGTCTGAGTGGCTTGCTTGAAAACAAGCTCAAAATTTTTGCTACCTGTTTTCCTTTCAATATACTCCTGGGTTTGCTGGAAGGCAGAGGGGAAGGAGGGCTGTTAAAAATTGAACAGCTTGCTCTCACTAAAAAAAACTCCATCACTTATGTGAACTAAACCAGGTGCTGACCTTTGGCCATGTTCGTTAACATTGTTCCAGAGAATCTCTACAGCATTTTAATATTTTGTTTTAATGTAGATTATTATTATAACAAGGGACAAAACTGTTTAAAGCAGTATTTTCCAGGATGTTCAGACATTGGGCACCTTTGGTTTTGAAAAGAACCTGATGTTAAAAGTACTAATCAGTTCTGCCAAGAGTATAACAGTGACAATGTCCTAATAAACCAAACAGTAATATATATTAGGAAGCTCTGAATGCCACAGCTATGGCCCCCCGTTTAGGAATATTACAAGTAAATTTACTATGAACAGGAGATTGAGAAAGAAGGTGGGGAGGAGGGATTGTAAGACAATATAAAGCAGGAACTCAGAAAGAAGTTGGATAAGAAACAGCTCAGGTTTCTAAACAGCTTGGGAACTAAACCAGTATAAAAGGAGATTACAAATGGCCTCATTTTCTAAAGTATTTCTACAGCAGTCAGTACAAGCAAGAGCAACATTAGAGATGTGGCTTAAAACCATATGCTGAAGTTGCAAGTGATAATATTGCAATGTAATGAAACTATTTTTAAAGAACAGGGATTCTCACCAAATAGCTAGAGGCTGGAATGTGAAAGAAAGCGGGGCTGCCTGAAGCATGATGCAGGCAGCGCAAGATTCTCCTCTGCATCTTATTTGTTGTAGCAGAAGCACCAAGGTCCCTTGAATGCTGATCAGTGCCCTGTAAAAACCTAGTGAGTGCTGCAGTGCAGCAGTGTTTGACGCCTAACACAGGCTGCTGAAACACTCAAGCCTACCAGCAAGGCTGAAGAGTGAGATTTAGAGTAGTAGACAATGAGAAAGCACCAACACACTTTCTGCTGGATGGCACTATACCTGCTCTGCACACAAGCAAATTATGTTTGCAGGCTAGGTTAGCTGTAGTTTGCAAGATTTAACTGTTGAGTTAAGATGATTAATTGAACTGCAAACTAAATCGGATCCTGTAACAGTCAGCTCAGGTGTTGAGTAATAAACTGAATTATTTCCTTCACATGGAGACACTAAAATGTCCAACTTGTACCAAGTGTTGTGATGTTTTCCCTGCAATTTTTTTATAACTTCATTGCCATTTACCATTATTTTAATTCTGCATTCTTCCTAAATGGCTGGAAATGCCAGTGTGCTGTATTTCAGATATGGCTGCAATAAAGCTGCAACAGAGCTGTGCAGATTATTTATGCTGCTGAATTCCAAATACGATCCATAGCTATTGTCGAAATGCTGCTGTTTCTTTGTTTTTACAATGGCATCATTTAACAGGCCTGAACTTATTTGCATACTTTTCACCTATCTGGTCTGGCTCTGCTTTTGAGACCCTAGGTGTCCAAACCTGATATGTTTAAAACAAACAACATCCCTCGATGTTTTTGAAATGTAAAAATGTCTTAATACTCTCTATATCCTGAGAAAGGGACCTTTTCTTCCTTGTGCATCTAAATTATTCATAAGGGGAAAAGACCTATAAAACCAAATCAACCTTAGAATCAAGACATGGAAATAGAAGTACTTTTACCTTTTCTTCCTTTCCTTTTGTTCTGTTTACTAGAAATTAGTAAGCCAAGCAGATTCTGTGTATTTATCATAGTGCCCAGGTGATTTAGGTATATCCAGAATCCAGCCATGCCAAAACAGAAAGTGCCTAGAGGGCTCAAATATAGTTTTCCAATTCCTTTGCCACTAAAGACCTTGGGTACCATTGTTAAACTAGCAAGGTTAGAGCCCTGGAGAGACAGAGTTAATTCCCTGCTTCTGCCATCCCTGGTGAAATGCCATTTCACTTTTCTATAGTTCAGTTTCTATGTGCATTGTATTTCCTTCCTTTTATTTTACTTCTGTCATTGCTTTGTTTTGTGTTGGGTTTTTTTCCATATTTGTTTTGACAGTAAGCTCTTTAGTGTAGGAAAAGTGCATCTAAATGGCCCCGTCTGAGTTGGAAGCTCTTTGTAATCTTGGTGTAATCAAGCTAATAAACTCTTTAGCCCAGGCACTCTATCTCACTTTGTCACTTTATTTTACTACATGTAGTTCCTCACAGCATTTCCTGTTCACTAATATTCTGATTTAGTCAGGACAAGCAAATTAGAAGGAGCAGGACACCTGCTACTACCCTTGCAAAAAGGTGGAAGTCATGTCCAGATCCAGTAAAAGAACTAGAACTTAAAGAGACACAGAAGTTAGTATCTCATTCAGCAACCCAGTGCTCTGCTCTTTCTCAGCTCAGATTCAGTTTTTGCATTGAAATAATCTCCTGTCTTGATTTTCCTGCTTCAATTATCTGTACTGTTTGTTCTTTTTTTTTCCCTGTTATGTCTATTAAGCTCAAATTTCTTTCTCTGCTGTCTTGAGTGCAAAAATCTCATCCTGAATATGCACAGAATTTCATACAACCTTCAGGCAGTGGTGAATCTCCAATGCTGTTATTTATAATAGATATTTTGTGGACACTATACACACAATAGTAAATCTATTGAAGTGTAAAGAGAAAAATTGCTCAGTACAATACAGCTCTTCAGGAACACATTTTGGTATAGCTCTCAATCACACACAAACATGAAGTTATACTGTCTGTCATAAAAGAACTGAATGTGATAAATTCTGTGAGCAGTATACTAAGGCTCAAAAAGCTAGCCACTTTCACTGTACCAGCTCCAGGAAGCTGGCTTGATTTCCTTTTGGTCTTATATTTAACAAATTGCTGTGAAATTATGTGGGTGTTTATTTCTTTCTCTTCAAAACACAGCTTTTTGAAACTTTATTTTTTAATATTTTCTGCTCACATCCTAATGAATAAATATTCACGTCTCAGAATTTCCCACAGCCGGCAAAAATTGGCAGCCCTGTTGTTTGTTAGAAGAGAGGCAAAGGACTGAAATGGAATAGCTTTATTGCCCCATAAACGTGATCTCATTAAATCAATCAGCAGGTCTGGAAAATTCATAGTTCTTCCATTGGATTGCTTCAACACTGCATGTATGTGTTCTGTGAATAATGTGGGGACTTACATGCCTGATCCAAACCCAGCTGAAACTGGCAGAAAGAATCCATTGTTTTGATTGTAATTCTTTAGAGTATATGTCCTCATCAGATTAAAATAGGTGTGCAGAAATACCTGTGCCAAGCTCCTGTGCCTGTGCTTGCTTGCAACACAGGGGAAGCACTCATATTTCTGCTGTTTTTTTAAATGAGGAAACCCAATCCTGACGTAGAAGGGAGCCTGCCAAATTAAGTGAACAATGCAGCAGGACTGCAGGAGAATTTTTACACTGCATGTCTAGAGGACTGAATGCACAGCCTTAGGGGAGGATAAGCATGACTAGCTTTAAACCGTCTTTGTGCTCCTCTGATCCTGGGTTGCTCAGCTGTCTGAACTGGCTTCCAACTGGTGCTGAAGTTCTGGTTCTGACAGCTCCCATTTGCTATGTTTTGCAAGAGGCCTGTGAATAAACAGCCTTTCTACTCTTTCTACCTTTATACTGTCACCAACAAGGACTCCACCAATTCCAGAATACTCCAGCTATCTTAGCAGGCATAAAGTGAGTAGAGCACTCTTGCAAAGGCATTTAAAGTGCACAAGAACTGCTTCACTTTTATTGAGATGTCCTAAGTAATATCCATGAGGCTCACTTGCCAGGAAGCACTGTGGTGATACAGCTCTGTCTTCACTGTTTCAGTTAGTCACTGAACTTACTCCTAAAACTAACAGGAGAAATGCAGAAGACATGATGCAGGAGGCTGCAGTGAAACCTTACACAGAACTTCCTTGCAATCAGTGTCGATCATATAGGCTTTTCATAATTGTGCAAAAATACTATATAGAGAATAAATATATGAACACAACTTTTTACTGTAGCCAACAAAAAAGCAATGTAACTGGGAGGAAAGTGAAGAATTAATCAAATATATAGTTGACAGTGCAAACATAAGAACTGTGCTATAAGGCCAGAATTTCTGTGAAATAACAAATATCTCGGAGAATCTTTTAATTCATTTTATTTCCTGGATTAAGTTGTTAATGATTGGCAGGTGTTTGGGATATTTAGAAGCCAGAAATAAACTAGAATGTATAGTGAGTGTGTCCTGACCCTCCGTTTTCTACCGCTACCCCTTGCTTCCTGGCTCTCTTGCTTCTACCTCCCTGTCCCTTAAACTGCTTGTCCTCATTAGTGATCATGTCACAGTCCTTCACTAATTAAAAGCTTTTCAGGATAGTGCCTGTAGATGGTTTCTGATCTGACCATTTCTTCTGATTCCTTACTAGTCTTTAATAAAGGTGAGCTTCAGAATTTCTTGCTTGAAATAAGCTTTCAAGCAGCACGTGTGTATTAGCCAGGCTGACTGAAGACAGAGGTAGCATGAGAACTGGGAGGCCTTCTAAAGAATATTTTCAATATATAAAGATTCATGTGATGGGACTCTGGAAACAAGACATTAGACAAATCAAAAATTAAGTCCAATGGGCATAATTTTAAAACCTTTTTACTTGGCTCAGTAGAATCTCTTCAGTTTTCTTTCTCAGGAGGGCCGTGCACTTCTGTTTCTCCTATTTCTTCTGGGCTCACTATTTGTATTCTGATATAACTTTGCACAGAAAAAGATTGCCTCTTGAAGAGTTCAGTTGCATGCACTGTTCAAGTGATCCTGACAAGGGTGAATGGTAATAAAAATTGTCCATCTTTTGAAAGTGATTTGGACTACACTGCAGAAATTACATGTCAGTATTGGGTAGAGCTGTATGGGAGATATATACAAGAAATATAGGGTTATATGTGGACATGATTTGCCATTCCCCTCTTGACACCACTCACTCTACATGCCTGTTCTTTATTTATAGGCAAGAAGCATGCTGACATTTCAATATTCCTTCAGCTCAACAGTTCAGTCACAGCAAGAAAAACAACATGTGTAACTATGAATAGCCTGAGATTCATTTCACTGGATTTTCCAAGAATTCAATTGAAAGGTAAGCCACAATGCTAATTTTATAGGAGTTTTGAAAAGTGGAGGCCAGATTTTAGGGGGAAAAGAAATATGTATGAATAACATTTATAAGATGAATGAAGAGACTGGAAAATGGCATACAAAATTATAGAAGTAATTTTAATAGTAATTACAGGACAGAATAGATGCTGTCCTGTCGTGCAGCATAATGTTTTACTTTATCTAGTTCTGGGCTTTAATTCTTTTACTAGGGCCAGAAGTCAGTCTTCACTTATTTCTATGAATTGTGTCATCATTACTGAGGGAAATAGGAATGATCACTGTGTCAGCGATGCTAGATAATGATCCGTGGTGGAACACACAAAAATAGAAAAGTACTGTTTGTCTGCGGTCGCTCCTCCCCAGAAGGTCCTGCTTTGGCTCCTCCCAGGAAAAGTCCCAACCCTTGGAGACCTTTCTAGATATTGCTGGCCACTTCTTCCGATGTAGGCTGGCCCCCTACGTCAGAATGAGTGTACATTTTTGTCAGTATAAAAGCCCGAGCCTCATGCAATGCGGAGAGGCAGGACCTCATATCACTCAGGTCAACGTTGCCTCCACAGGGATGCCCGCTAAGGTTGAGCCTGCCACCTCGCACTGCGATGATGTTTCTCTGAGCTGGTTTCCTGGTCGTCATTACATGGTCCTTAGGGCTTCTAAGGTAACCAAACATCAGAGATATCCTTTACTGTATCTTTTGTTACCTCTATATTTTCCCTGTATTAATAAACTAGTTATGGTTCTTTATTGTGTTGCATATCTCTCAACCTAGAATCCTCGAACTCCAGAACAATCACATGTATACAAACACATGTAAATATGTCACACAAATAAAAGTTGTGCTATGGTAATTACAAGGATGAAAAAAGTGTATGAATTGAATTAGGCTTCAGTTAATTTCATTAACATGCCAGGGTGCTGCGATCACTAGCATATTAAGGAACATCTTAACAGTGATGATTTTCCATCTCTCATGCCCCTTTTGCATATAATTTTTGTCATACATTAGGAAATCATGAAAATTTATCGCTGTCCCTGGAAGTTTTGATCTGATAGTGATGGAGAATGAATATAATACTTCTGCTAGTAGAACACTAAGTATGTCAAAGTGTTTCAGAGTAACAAAGATGGAGATTACATCCTGCAAATACAAGGTATTTTGGTATTTTAAGTTAGCAAGAACCATTACACTCAGGCAAAAATTCACTTCCTAGGGAAAATAAGAAGTGTAATTTAACTGTTTTCATTCACTAAATCTGTTTTTAAACTCTGCAGAGAAAAATCAGGCCTGTAAATTTTCAGAATCCTTGAAAAACTACCAAAAAAAGAATCAGAATGGAAACATTCAAGCATGTCACTTTCCCAGTTGTTAACACACCAGGTGAAATGTTAGCACATGTGAACCTATCTGGTGCTAAGCAGTTACTTTTTTTTCAATAAGACATTTTTCATCAAGAAACAAAAAGAGAAGTCCTGCTAGACTCTGAAACCTCTGGTTCAGCCAACATTATGTCAATATTATTGGGCTTCAGTTGCTAACAATTTGCAAGGTGGAGAATTAATAATCAGACTTAAGTTGCCACTATTCACTAATGAGGCTGGAACGTGACCTGCACACCTAACCAGCCATGAATAAAAAATAAAAAGCTCAAGGCTCACTTACAGCAACTGTCAAACTAATGCATTTCCTTTAGTGCTAATCCAAAGACAGATGAGCTGTAGTGCTGCAGCAGTATATCAACATTCAGCCAGTGTAAGCACCAGAGTAAAACAAGAGACGATTTACTCCAGAAATTCTCAGTATGTTTTCCTTTTGCTATGGCCGTTCCCGATGTCTTGGGGACTGGATGATAAACCCATATTAATCCCCTTGGAAGGCTGTATGTCCTGTAATTCTGTGAGATGTGACTAAGGTTTTATCTGCATATTTTTCATTCTCCTTTTGCAAATTTTTGCATTCCACTCAGTCTTTAATTGTTGCTTCACCAATAATAATTGTGCTCACAAGAGCTATCAACAGAAGAAAACTCCATGGCTGCTGCACAGATGAAATGCAGAGAAGAGAGTTAATTCAGACCTACCTCCATTATATGCACCCCTCCAATCTGGGCAAAGGGGGGTTGTATGTAGATTTCATAGCTGAATTCTGGATCAAAACCTGTGTTTTAATTATATTTTTAATTAAATCTGAACATCTCACTTGTTTTCTGTTGATTTGGAGGAAGTCTGAAGTTGTTATCCAGGTACAAATCTGGGGCATGACCACATCCATAGATTTTCAGAATATAAAGGCTGTGTTACAACCCTGAAGGTTTTGTGGAATAAAGCTGTCTCTGAGAGCTGCTTCAGCACTGATAGGTTGTTCCTTGCTTCAGCACAGTGCTGAACACCTGGCTTCTGTGAAAGCATCCCAGAAACTGATTCTGACACTCTCTTCCTTATTTTCCAGACCATTGAACTCTTACTGATCAGGAATTGAACACTGTAGAGATCCTTTAAACAACTTCTAGCATTTAGACAGAAGTTTCAGAGTTCACAGTAGATATAGTAGATTTCTTTCTGTGAAGTAATTCCTGGATTGATAAGGTTAACCTGAGATAAGCATTTAGAAGCTTTTGTCCTTAAAGATAATTTAGTTACTTAATGGGAACAACCAGAAAGAGTGTAGAAAGCACAGGTGAGTGTGTCTGGAATCCTTTTTGCCCTACTAATTCCAGGATGCCACTTCCTGCCCTGGAAACAACAAAAACACATGTAAATTGGGGGAAAGCCTTTTCAGAGAAAGCAGGAACAGCCCACACCTCCTTCCATGGTGTAAAACCCCAGGAAATCCTACTACTCAGGCTTTTCTTTCATGCTTTCCGCACTCTTAAAGCTTTCTGCTTAGCAGGTCCTTGAAGAATGTGGCATTTCCTTTGAGCTAATGAAATTGCAAAAAGCAGCTGTAAGATTTGGACTGAATGGGCTGTTTATCTGTGAGGAAAGAGCACAATTTCTTTCTCGGGAAAGGAATAAACATTGTGAAGAATAAACAGTATGAGTAGCTGCAGTCTGAGAAAGCAAAGCTTTGGGGCAGGCTAGAGGAGTTACAATACATATGCATCAGGGAAGAGTAGAAGAGACTGTGGTGACATACAACACAACAGAAAAGATGTGAGAGAAGTCTAAAAAGGTTTCAAAAATCATGCCTCATGGAAAATCGGAGTTGCTTCAGTTTTCAGCTGAGAACTGTTTTTACAGATCTCACTCAAAAACTGGCTAGCACAAAGCTCTGATGTAAGGTGTGAGTTTTCTGTGAGAAACTGTTCATCCAGCCCAGGATTTTTCCAGCAGTACCTGCTTCATCAGTCCAGACCTCACTGGGAGCTCTAGACTTGGGCAGACACTTGGTTTTCACTTACATAACTAAAACAGAGTAAATTTGGTTACTGTTGTGACATCATGTTCTAAACTTCAACTTTGTATTTTCTAATCACATGAATCTTTTTTTTTTTTTTAATGATGCAATACTATGATTAGAGTTGGTGAATATGGAAATAAAAAATCTGAACCCATTAAATGTGTATATGCAAAATAATAAGGAAGTAAAATAATAGGGTAAGGCCTCCATTGTTGGACTATATTGCTAACAAAACAAAGCATCAAAGAGCTTAGAAGGGGTCATTGACACTCAAACCACCAGTGTTTTGTAGTAGCAATGTATAAATAACATAAAACTATTACTGAGAGTCAGAAAAAAGAATAGTTCTGCAACTCAGTTTTTCATCTATGTAAATAGCGTAGGTGTCTCCTTGATTACTCTGGAGCTGTCAGCTCAGAAACTACAGTTGTTTAAATAAGTAGGTATAACTGAAGTGCAGTACCTCTAAAAGCCTAGCAAAATAGATTCTTATGAACATGAATGTTGATGTCAAGCCTCAAGCCTCTTTAAAACCTGTATGGAGGCCCTGGTGATGAGAATGCTTGTCACACCTATTCCTCTATTGACATTTGGTGATTAGAGTGCAAGTTGTGTAAAATTGAAAGAGACGGGACTGATGCTATCATGTAGGACTATTTTTATTTTTCCCTTAATTGCTCCTGAGGTATACAGGCCCTCCCTTCTGAGCAGATAAATTGAAAAATAAATGTCTGAGAACCAGTGCTATATCTTGCATCACATTTGGCTGTCTGGCTTAAAATAAGCAGGTGCCATCCAAAATTTGTCAAGGGTTCTAGCCAAGTACTCAATCAAAGCTCTCAAACTGTTTTTCCATTCTTCAGCTTTTATAAAAAACAAATTGTTTTAAGAAGCTGTGTGGTGTTGAATGTATGACTGAAAAATAATGTCTGTAACTGATCAAAATATTTGTTTTTAAAGTTGGAAACTCATAATATTCAATTTTTAATAGTCTATTTTGAAAAATTTCCATATTAGTAAAGTATTCTTCTATTAGAAAACACACATTAATGTAAGTAGAATGTTACAACCTCATTAATATTAAACTTTTCAGTGCTGAATTCACAAAGTGGTAATTATTATAAAAATATTTAATTGCAGAATTATCCTACTGATGAATATTAACATCCCTTTGTGAACACTTCAGGTAAATGTGAACTGCGTCAGCGTACAGCATAAGAAAAACATGACGTAATGCCTGAATGCTCACAGGTGGTGCCATAGGTTAAAAAAACCTAACCAAACCAACCAACCACCCAAACCACAAAAAACCCAGGAGATTGCAAATCTTTGTATTGACCTGTGAAGGTTATCCACCTTTGTGCCCTATATATTTCCAGTGAAAGGCAGTTTATGTGCATTTCATAGAAGAAGAATAAAAGAAAGAATTGGAGCTACTCCTATCTGTAACCAATTTCAGTACTGAGAGAAACTTCTAAATGTACTGCAATGGACAAATTCATGACCCTGCTTCACCTTTTGAAGATTCTTTAGGACTGTGTTTGCTGTCTTCTGTGAGTTTTTCCCTTGTCAGCTTTTTACACTGAAGTGCAAACTGCAGCAAAAAAGCTGGACTCTCATCCAGGGGCTGGCATTGTATGTTCCTAGGTATTAGACTCATGTGTGTCCATTATGATAATACTTCTTAAATTATGCTGCTGCCAGCTCACTTAGCACAACATCAACACTGTCTGCTGTTAATTCTCTGGTTATAAAGTAAACATGAATATTTCAGGACTCAAACTACGAATCAATTTAGTCTCGACAGCCTCTCTTTCTAAGAAGCGTTTACCTCTGAACCAGCTCTTTTCCTTTCCGTATTTCCGCACAGTTTTTCTATTTCTTTTCCTTATTTTCTTTAATCATGAAGGCTGTAGAATATTTATTAACCTGTGAGTGATAATACTAACAATAGAGAAAAATACTAGTAAGAGATGTCTGTTAACAGGGCAGGAGAGAAAAGGGTGGCTTTAATCACCAAAACTGGGAATACAGAAAAAGTAACCAAAATTATTTTATATTATTATTGGTTTTTATTATTGTTATTTGTTAATATTAAAAACTAACAACTGTAAGAATATCCTGTGAAAAGGTGTTCCCCACTTGGCTGCCAGTTTTTGGTCTTTTGAAATTATTGGATTTGCTGCTTTCATGCAGAGATCCTTCTCATTTCTTGAGAGCAGTCTCAAAATCCCCAGTTTTGCTTAAGGTAATTTCCCAGTTTTTCAATAGGGAGGTCTTTATTCAAGGAAATCAATAATCCTCTATTTTAATCATCTTCACTCATCATAAAACCATCTACCGTTAGACTGTCATAATGCTGATACGCTGGGATACACAAGTGGTTGCAACAGTGCAAGAAGAACCTGCACTTAGCTGGAGACATTTCAAGAAGCCTGCAGGCTCCTGATACGTCATTCTCCAGCTACACTAAAACCCATTGGACAAGCAGAACACAAATGGAGATCAGATTATCAGATCTTGGCCCTCAGCAATGTCAGCTTCCTATGCTGGCTATATTGCCAATGTCATTCGTCTGTTGAATGAGACCCTTGTTATTTTCACTCAGAACAAAAATAATGTTGTCATGTCCAAAGGCTACATTTTCCCTTTTGAAAACATTCTTTTTCATCCTTTGCATTTAAAAAAAATCCTTTGTCTGCATTCTTTTGTGGTCTGAGGCTCCTGTATCTCAGCCAAACACTGATACATTCATTGCAGGCTTCAGCTGCTTTGCAGAACCTGAATAGACATTGGGACTACACGGGCGACTTCAATTAAGCAGTTCTATAGAGCTGGTATTTTTTGTTGAAAAACAGTATCTTTTTGCAGGGCCAAACAAAGTGGCAATTCCAGGGATGCAAATCAGAACAAAATACTTAAAAAATAATAACTGCCAAGGTGACTAATTGTAAGCATTCAGAAGAGAGATCAAAGACCCATTTACCCAGTTGTTTCTTTCTTTTACTCTACCATTGTGAAAGTCCAAGTATATACAGTACAGAAAATATGATAAAGTAGGATTTGAGTGAGAAATTTCCAGATTTTAACAACCAAATTGCAGACTTTTTGAGATGTAAGGTTTGTTTTCTTGAAGAAGTGTAGCTATGAAAATATACAAAAGTCTTTTTATTCCTACGCACAGTATGCAGTAGAGGTTCTCACTGAAGTACAAGAATGCAATTATTTTACTCTGCTTGTAAGACACAAATACATTGTACTTCATGAAGGGCTTTAAAGCAGCATATGCCACATGCTGATGTGTTCCTCTTAACTACCTGAGTCTACAGCAAGTGCTCTGCTTTTTTGTTTGTCTTTTTTATAAAACTTTTGCAGGTTGCTTCTGTGTGCACTTTTTCTTCCCCTTCTGTTTTATAATTTCTATCAGTTTATTCACTGAAAAGGAATAGAGGAACTTCATTCCTTGACTCTTTAAAGAGAATTTGCCACATGGCTTTAATTCCTGCTGCACTTCAAATTGTTGGGTTCAACCCATCCCTCCCTCCTCTTTGTTTCTTTCTTCCCGTGGGCCCAGCAAACCAGCAGAAGTCTTTTTGTGTGTGTGTTCCAATCTGAGCCAAATTATCACAAATTACACTGTCTGGCCTATGCTATTATTAGACTAGCCAGCAACTGTGGCTCTTTTAATTCTTTCACCAGCTGGTTTTGTTGCTTGTCTCAAGACCCAAAAGCACAGCACTCTCCTCCCTCTAGAAACTGCTTACCCAGATACAGGGCTGTGTCAGGATCTGTTCCAAGACTGCTAAGGTAGATCTGCTGTTGCTGCTCAGGAGCACTCTGTCAGAGTCCCATCCATCTAGCTCCTGCAGACTTGTGAAAACCTATCTCCTTCCTAGGTAGCTCCATTATTTACACACCTTTATCAGGTATGAAGCCTAATAAAGAAATGTGTTGTTGTATTTGACAGGAAACCCTAAAGCTGTTTATCACTTGAAAATGCCAGCATAAACTAGAAGTGAGTCACAGTTCAGTCAGTGTACGGATGAGTGCATCTGGCAAGTACTCACTAGAAGAGAATTACTTGTAAGAAATAGATC
Source organism: Psittacus erithacus (assembly GCA_009867235.2). NCBI lineage: Eukaryota > Metazoa > Chordata > Aves > Psittaciformes > Psittacidae > Psittacus > Psittacus erithacus. The sequence goes on from WYDI02001419.1 coordinate 23,001, forward strand.
TCTAGACATTCCACCCTCTATCCCTTAGAGTCGTTACATATTGGCAGATTTTGCAGCTGAGAGAAGTGAAGAGTATATGAATATACTGTCTTGCACATTCCTGTATATTACCCTACATACACTTGTTCTGCAGGCATTTAAACCCTAAAAAACACCTCTGAGCTTGAACGCTTGTGGCACTTGTATACAGGCAACATAAATACAAATACACAAAACATACCCTGAAGAATTCTAGCTGCTGGTAAGCAAACTCCTGTTGGAGGCAATGCTCATTATTGCATGTTTTTTACAATAAATGTTTCAGAAATATGATTCAAGTATTTTATGCAGTGCTGCCTTGCACTTGAATTTCATTTAAATGCTGGGAATTTTTACTTGTTTCCAGTAGTACTGAAAAACTCTTTCCAGTACTGTTTACTGTAGTATGTCGGTTATTGCTACCTGAATCTTGTATCCACATACGGATTGTGTCTTAGTTTAATCTCTTCCTCTTTCCTTTCTTAGTTTGATCTCTTCCTTTCTTGAAATGTCTTCAATCAGTTCCATGCATTTCTTGAACGGCTCCTCTAGCTCTAAAACTCTGTCCCTGTCCCAACTGCATTTCCTGCTGGCAGAGCTCAGTATGTAGCCAGAGACTTCATCACTTGATATATTAATTTCTAAGTATGACTTCCCTTGTGAACACTAAGGAACTCCTGATGATTGTCAACATTAAATACTTATGATCCTTCTATATTATATTATTTGATATTTTGGGGAATGTTTTCTTACTCATAGCTGGAACTACTCTGTTCGACATGTTTTTCTTAGGACTAGGATCTCTCCAAAAGTATTTTTCAGTTTTATATGCTTGGACACCTCTGTATTAATTTCAGCAACAAAAGAAGGTTTAATTCAATTTTCTGGGCTCTTTGAATTTGTATTATGTTCTATGGTATAATTCTGTTTTTTCCTTCCTTGGTAATTTTACATGATAGCAATCTTCTTTTCCTTCTCCCCCACCCAGCAGTAGTGAAACACATAGTATGAAAAAAAGAGATATTCTGAAGTGGAAAATGGATGGTCCTTGTTGCTCTTTGTGGTTAGTGGAGTTTAGGAACTGAACACAGGTGCTGTATTTTGGCTCTACAGGGAAGAACCAGAGCACAACACATACTATTTGTTTTACACAGGAGGTTCTCTTTTGCCTCTCACACATGCACATACCAGTGACTCCCCTCTCTTCTGCTATTCTTCCTCATACTTTCCGCATTGGAACTGCATTTTTGTGTTTCTCATTACAGGTGAGGCTTTGTGACACAGCGATGGAGCTTATCTGTGACAGCACTGCTTCCCTGAGGAACTTTGTATCCAGCTTAGATCATGTATAGAGAATGCTGATCTTGCATTGAAGCTTGCGAGGTGAAATCCTTTGGCTACCATTCAATCTGCCCACCTGATGCATGAAGCTTCTGAAAATGCATACCTGCTGTACATCCAGTTTCTTGCTGGCCTTATGTCCTTTTATACTATAAAGTCTTATGAACTTCAGAGTGGAACTATGATACCACTTGAACACTAAATCTTCCAGTGAAAAAACATCTGTTAAGGATCAGTGATTGTAAAGTTAAGCACATTGACAAGCACATTTCACAACAAGTGAAACATTAAGAAATGCATAGAAAATTATTTGTATGATATATTTTTCAGTATTGTGATCACATACTTTCTTTTTTAACCTGCACAATCTGCTTTATTCACTGCACAGACCAGAGGGTGCTTAGTGAGTCAGCACGTATATTGCTCAACATTAGGATTACTCAATGTTTTGTTGTATCTTTCTGGTCTAATTTGTGGCCACATACCGATTTACTGCCCCTTATTCACCTGTTCTAAAGCGGAATCTGAATTTAACTTACTTATATGCTTTTTTTAGTGGTGCTCTAATATAGAGTCATCTGTAAAAGCATTTAGGACTTGGTTTTACAGTAACTGTATGATGTCAAGGAGCAATATAACTTCAATTTTAGATGTGAGCAATTGAGGCCCAGAAAATAAATATATGAGTGTTAAAACTAAAACTACACCTGGCTTCTAACTGCCCACTTTGAAACGCAGCCAGATTATTCCTGTCGCTTCTGCACTGTAAGTGTGTACCTCAACCGTTTCAAGTGTGTCTGTAAGATTACTTCTCCTTAGGTAGTTTAAACCACCCTAACCAATCCCACGCCAAGAAATACATCTTCCTGGCCGCGAATCGCAGCCGGCCGCCGTTTGAACGCTTGCCTTCCTCAGCCGATGGGCCACTCAGTGCCCGGCTCGGGAGGGCCGGGCTGCGGCTACCCCCTTTCCCTCGCCCCTAGGGGAGGAACATCTCCGACCTCCTCGCCTCAACCTCTTCTTCCCCCTTAGCACAGGGTGCTCGGGTTCAGACGTCCCCTACTAGCACCGGCCATGACAAACCCTCCCGGAGCCCAGCCCAGTCTCAAGGGGTGCCTCGAGGTGCCCGCCGCGGATGAGCGCTGCCCGGCGGCGGCAGCCAGGTACCTCCCCCCGCCGCCGCCTCCTCCGCCCCCTTTTGTGGCGGTGCCGGGCGGCAGCCGGGTTTCCTGCTGACGCCGGAGAGCCGCGGATGGGCAGGAAAGGCCGCCACCGCCGCCTCTGCTCCAGCCCGCAGGTTCCCGCCTCGGCCCCGCTCGCCCCGCAGGCAGGAGCGAAGAGCGGGCCGCGCTGAAAGCCCGCCAAGAGAAGCGGGCGGAGAGGGCGCAGGTGCGGGGCAGGCCCGGGCGGCAGTGCTGAGGGGAGCGGACATGGCAGCCCCCGCTTCTTGAATGCTGTCAGCCGCCCCCTTGCCGCCGATGGCTGAAGCCTGGAGGCTGGAGGAGGACGAGGAGGAGCTGCGGGAGCTCGGCCGGAGGCACCGGAGGGTCGCCCTGAGCTCGGCGGCAGGTGAGGGGCGGAGGGCGCGGCGGGCCGTGGCGTCTCTTGCTTTGGGCCAGCCCCGGCCCGGTCGCCGGCTCGAGACCCTGCAAGGGGCTGGGTGGCGCTGACGGTGCCGCCCCAGTGTGTGCCGACCCGTGCGGCTTCACCCGCGGTCACCTCAGGTCAGGTGCAGCAGAGCCGTGGGCCGGTGTGGTCCATACCCCGCGGGCTCTCCTCCCTGAGGGTCAACCCCAGAGCCCGTGCCTTCTCCGAGCTGATGTTGACACGGACACGCACTGACCACCAGAGATAAATCCAGATGCTTAAGATGCCGCATAAGGAAATAAAATACCGATTTTTCTTGGGCGTACCAAGGTGGAGGAACGTCTAGATGTCAAAGTTGTCCACATGTAACCATCTCCATGTGGATGTAGACAGCAGGCCTTGCTGAAATCAGTGTATGTGAAAAGGCATGGAGATAGGAGCTTGGGAGCAAGCAATGTCTTTATGGAGAGACTAGAAGGTCACAACAAACATTTATTTCAAATGCCAAAATCCAGTGGCCCCTGGCAGCAGTTGATAGTATATAATTCAGGTATCCTTGTTGACCAAGGGGCAACACATGTATCACCTTCCTGTAGTTGCCCAAGTGTGAATGTAAGCATTTCTTTTACTGTCAGCATAACATTCCCCCCAGAATGAATCATTTTCATAAGGGCCATTTCTGTTGAAAATATCAGCCGCACTGTGTATTTAAAGTTGAATTCCAAATATTCTGATTTTGAATAATTCTGATATGACCTTAATGATATAGCAGCTGATACAGTTCATGTGGTTTTGCATCCATAAGCAACAGTAAATTGAGTGTTTCTTTGTAGATGACAAACACACAGCAATTTGAAGGACTTGGGAGGACAACTCAGGACAGGCAGGTCCTGTGGCTTCCAGTGACCCTGTACATGGCACTGCATAGCTGGCCAGGTACAGGATTAACAGGAGCCTGTTGAGACCATTGTGGCTTGGCATGTGTGCAGGGTTTTGCCTTCTCTAGGTGAAAGGACGCAGAAAAAGAAATGTTGGTTCCTGAATGGTTTCCTCAATAGCTGAATGTTCATGCTGCTAGTCACGATGTCTGGGTTTTAAAGGTACTTCTTTTGGAGATTTTTATTAGCCAAAACCATGCAATTGGTTCTGCTGCTTTTACATGTGTGTGTGTATATATATATATGTGCCTGTGTATATATATATATATGTAAACTTTGCTGCCTTCTTGTAGAACAAAGCTTGTTCTCACAGTTTGTCTTTAACACAATGCTACTATCAGTAATAAAGGGCCTGTGTCCTTTCTTTAAACTTTTATTATTACCTTGTCCTGACAATCCCTCTTTGAAATGGGCCAGGCACTGTTTACCTTGGTAGTGTAAATTATGTGTGAATGAATGGCATTCTGCTTTAGCTGTCTTGCCTTCTTTCCATCTGTTCGCAAGACTACAGTCGAAAACAGAATCTTCAAGCCTCATGAAGATTCCCAGCAGAGCATTCTTAAGACAACCGTGAAGAGTATCATCCCAAAGTGGATGAGTTTGCTGTTCTTCCCATATTTGATATTCTCAAATTCTCTTACGCCTTTATTTATAAACCTGTTGAAAATAAGTGTTTGGGTTTTTTTGTTTTTGCATGTAATACGCAGTTACACTGCCAAAGTGGCAATGTAAATAGGTGCTAAATAAGCCTACTGGATATTTTTGCAGGGTTGAAGAAATGTTGTAGTTGCATCTTTGCAGACGGTCAATTTAAGAATTTCAGTCTGTTAAACTAATTGTGAATGTGAGCAACTTACATTTCTGGTATGTGCAGCTTATGCGCTTCATAAGGGCAGTTGTTCACCTTTGTCCTGCGTGTATAAGGCGTGTATACAAAGTGGTAGTTGAAAGGTGAAAGTTCACTAATGCTTCTGTCTTACTGAACACTCAGACATGTAATTAGTGATGTTTTATTGGAGGACCAGAACACAGGAAACTGTGGAACAAAGTAGTATTTTCCCTCAAAGCTAGCCAGAGTTGTGCTACACCACATACTGTAGGATGAAGCCAGCTAAACTAATCTAACAGCTTGTTGCTGCTAGAGGTGTGATCTCTTCTGTGGATGTTCACTTCTGCTCTCTCCTGTGTGTCAGCTCCGCTGCTTGTCTGACCTGCTGGTGAGTGGAGTTACCGAAGTCATGGTTTGGTGGCAGCCTAGGCAGATCTAACTAGTAGCTGCTGAGGGCTCTCTTGGAACCTGCACTAGCCTGTTCTGGTGCATCGGCTGAGCAGAGAACCATTTTTCTTGTTCTCCTGAGTGGATGGGAGCCTGCTGATTCAGCTCTCTGGAATGGTTTTGTAGAGGTTCTGATGAATGTTGAAACTGGCACAAGGGAAAGAATAAGAACATGCAGCCGGAGGGAGGTAAGAGACTATGCCAACGAGGAGTTAGTTTGGCTTAGGTTGCTGAGAAACTGCAGCCTGCAAGCTGTTAGAGATCTGTTCATGTGGGGGTTTTTATTTGGTTGTTTGGGAGGTTGTTTGGTTGGTCATTTTTGTTTGTTTCTGGATTGGCAGCATTTTTGCCGGTTTAGTGAGCTGAGGAGGTTTGTTTAAGCTAGACAAGTGGTAAAGCTGATGTTAAAGCAGGAAATGAAAACTTGGAGACATGAGCAGAACCGTCCATGTCCATGGAGCAGTTGTGGATAGCTCAGATGACTTGTCTTACTGTCTGCTTTTACCCCACTGCATGTCATGACAATGGAAATGTTTTTCTGAATTCAAGAAAGTGTTTTATTTACCATGTTCTGGAAAACCTGTGAGAAGATGTTAAGTAGAGAAATCTGAGACTGTTCCAATGAAATGACTTTCCCTTTGAGAAAATGATGAATATTTGATTTTTTTATACATGTATAGTTTTCTAAGTGATAAGGAAAAGTAGCTGCATGAGTTCATTAAACTGAATTATCTGGTCACTTGCTGCAGGAAAGGAAGCCAGTCTTGCTGGAAACCTTTAGGGTTTTTTACTGCTATATAAATAAGTAAAATAACATAATTGATTTCTACCCCTGTTGCATATTCCTGTCACATACATTATTGCTCTGGGAAGTAATAGAAAATGCTGGAATTTTTATGTTTAGTGGTTTTGTTTAGTTTGATTTTAATAAAGTGGAAACAAAAAACCCCAAAGAACCAACAATAGCAAAAATATGAAACTAAAATCCTATTTCCTTATAGACTTACGGGCTCTCTCCAGTCTAACTTTGGACCTTAATCTGGTGTGCTTTTCCATTCTGACTAGCTTTTTATTCTGTGACTACTGACTAACATAAGCAAACTTGAAGGAAAGTTTATAGTGAATATAGTTAATCTTAGTTATGAACTGCATTGGTTAATTATGTGTCCTTCCTGCTGCATTAGGGCTGAGGGAATATTTCAGTATTCTGATGTTATCTAAAGTGCACGAGGCATTCTTAACATAATCAGTATCTGTATTATTTCACTTTGAATTCTGGTCAGTGTTCCTTGAGAAAGAATAGCCCATTATGGATGTGGCAGATGTTTCTTTACTTAGAAATAAAATAGAATTGCCCAATATAGAAGTCAATAATGAAATTTATTTGGGTTCATAATGAAGAGCTATTGGGACTTGTACTTTATTGTGTGGTTAAAAGTACAGATGGTCAATAATACAAGGCAAGGCTTTGACTTAATTTAATATTGCTCTGTTTTACTTATCACAAATGCTTGTCTGTGGTTTGTTCCCACACAGTGGCTGTAAATTTTGCACGTTTTGCTATGCTGACTGAAATATCTCTGGTTTGTTTTGGTTTGTTTTTTTTGTCTACACCCCCCTTCCCCTCATTTCTCTGTAGCATTCCAGGTGTTTTCTGGAACCTTTTAAAATCTATAAGATAATTCTAGATTATGGGTGAAATAATCTATTTGTGGTTGGTTGATTGAGTCCTTTGTTGGTGTTTGCTTTGTTGGGTTGGCTTTTTTTTTCCAAAATAAGATCTAGTTCAGAGTTGGATCAATTCTTTACGCTCCCACAACTCCCACATCAGACTGATGCTGACTTGTTTTGGAAGTTGAGAAGAATGAGCTGTGTCCAGTATAATAAATTAAGGTTGACTATTTCACTGCTCAACATGCTGGGAAGTTACGGGGGTACATTTGTGTAGTGTGTCTGATGAAATTCGGTGAACATGAATTTGCAGGCATCAGGGCCTTTTACAGATAAGTGAATGCTCAGCAGTTGTTTCCATGTTAATGCAAAATATGTGTTTGTCCTTAAGAAGTAAAGAATAAGATGGTCTGAAATTCTTTATACAATTCTTAAGTCTGAGACTGATGAAGTGATCGTGTCCTCTAGAATTCACTGGATCATAATATGAACATCTTGACCTTAGTACTTCCCAAGGGGTGCCGGTGACCCTGGAGCAGAGAGAAAGCATGATTAGGGGAAAGGTGACTCTAAGAGTTAGTTGCTGTGTTCTTAAAATTCTAACTAAATCTTGTATTAAGAAGTGTAAAGTTCTGCACCTTACAGAATGGAAGTCAGCTTTGTTCAGTTTCTTCCTCTGCATGCCTGTGTTCTTCAGTGCTGATCTGGAAATTGCTCTGCTTGTCCATACTGAGGGTAACCATTATTGTCTCTTATTCAGCAAAGAATGAGTGGGGCAGTATGTGAGCAGGTATTTGTTTTACGTATTTGATTAGTTTTCTCAGATGGTCAGGAAGCAGTAGAATTGATTGTCAGCTGGGTATTTCTCTTCCCTCTTTCTCTGAGGATTTAGTCTATTTTGGTTTTGTAGTCCCAGTGCAGGCTGAAGGGCTTCAGTTTTAATAATTGCCTGGGACACCACCACAGTAAAACACTTAACATTTGAGGAACACAGATACTGTAGTTCTACTGTAATAATCTCTGACTGGTGCTGATATGTTGTATCATGCAAGTAGTAAAAAGATTACCTGATTAAGCCTTTTCCATAGCCAGTTTAAAAGATGCACACATTTCCACTAAACTTCATAGGCTTTGAATATAACTTGCTTGAGGTCACTATAAGATACTAACTAAAGCTTTTATGGAAGTTAAATATTGTAGACTATACATGGAAATTCACCAACATATCTTGAAATTCAAGTGTACTGTCAGTGGCAAGAAAAAACCTGTTTGCAGTTACTTGGCCAAGAGTGTGGACTGAACCACAAAGAATGTTATGTCTTCTGAAGAAACAACCCTTCTAGATATGAAGGCTGCTCTAAGAATAATAACAGTAACTTCTAATAGTCTACACGGTGATTCCCTAGCCAAGGAAACTGTAGAAGGACAAATAATAATGAGTAATATAAAAAAGTATTATAAAAAAGTATTAATGGTAGTAGTAAATGATGAAATGGACCGGCTTCATTTAGGTTATAGCCAAAGCAAGGCACAAAAATGTATCGTTGCATAAGGAACAGTGAGTCTGTAGCCAGAGAATAGCCCACTGAATTATGGTTGCCTAAAGACCATGCTGTTAACTGTGTTGAAAGCAATCATTTCCTGTCAAGGCAACAAATGATAAATCGGGGTTGTTGCGTAAAGAATGGGGATAGGCAGCAAAGGGCAGAATGAATCATAACCTCATTGCAAAAAGCTTTTATCATAGTGGTGGTTGTTTACAGATGGAAAAAACTTTCATATTTGTAAATAAATTTGCCGATGTTTACTTTTGAGAGGTGAACCTTGATTTAAAATCTGGGAACCACAGAGAAGCAGTGTTCACTCACCATTAAAAATTGATATATCTTTCTGTGTGTTGCTTCAACAAGTATCTTGTACAATACATGCAGTATGAAAAAAGTTTGATAGCTCTTAAAGCCATTTGACATAAACTTCTGTTGATGTTTATTATCTATACTTAAATACAGTGCTTTACATGTAGCATGGCTTAGTTTCTCTGCTTTGATGATTTTGTGTTTATGGCCATGGGAATGAGCTCTGGGGTCACCTAGTCCAGCCTCATGCTTGAAGCAGACTGTTGCCAAGGCTAGAGCCATTCAGCCAAGGCGTCTTCTAGCTGTGTCTTGAAAAGTCTACCAAAAGAGAGGGGTTTGCAGCAGCTTTTTTGCCTCCTCTTTGCCAGACTATAGAAGTCCAGCCCCTTCAACCTTCCCAATGCACAGTCCTGCCTCACTTACTTGAGTTCTCAAACTGTACAAAAATGGAGTGGAAGCCCTGGCTTTGTTGCTGGCCAAGAGTTTTTTTACTGTTCTGTTGAAAATCCGCATGCACCAAAGTTACTGAAGTGTTCCAACAGCCAACTTGGGAAGACAATGTATCGTCTGTTTATCTGTGGTTTATGCTTGGCAAGCATCCTTCCCTTCAGTGAAGGATAAAAATAAGTTTTGCAGGAAAGCGCAGATTAAGTGGTTGGTAGCACATAGGAAGAAAACTTCTTTTCCCTTTGACCTGTATGAATTTTGAAACACAGGTTTTAATTTATTTCAGTATTTTTAAATTGACCATCTGATATAGTGCTGTGTTACATTAGCTGCTTCAGGTGGTGGTGTAAATCAGCAAAGATTTGTATGGGTTTCATGTGTTATTCTAAAAACATCAGTTTGACATTCTGACTTAACAATTTAAGATCTTCCTGCAAGACTTAATGCAATTCTAAATAAGGTGCTTCAGAGATGAGCTAAATTGGTTTCTGAAGTCTTGCATATGTTACAAAACAAAGCTACACTTGCTTTCTATGGCTGTATGTAGCTGACTTTGGGTCTGGATCAAAGGGCTGGCTCAAAGCAAGGCTGAAAATTTGCACACGGTAGTAGGAGATGACTGCAGCAGATCTTATTGTTCGTGTCTTTCCTACTACCTTTTTTCCCCTTAAACTTTTGAAGAGGTTGTATTTATTGTGTGTGTGATTCACCACTTCAGTCAGCTTGTTCAGGCTTTTGGAGAAAATGTGATTGGATCAGAACATGCAGAAGATTTCAAATGACTGACATTGTTGCTTCTATAACTAATAGGGTGTACTACCTTCCCTTTCAGAGCCATGGTAGTAGCTCGCATGTGCTGCAGTGTGCAAACTGGAATAAAACATGGAGCAAAAATTTTATAACTTTTTATATTCTTAGGAATGTCCTACTGGATCAGACAAAAGATTCATCTGCTCAGGTAACCTCTTTCTTATGACTGCCTGCAAATATCTTCAGGAAAGTAAGCAAGCAACATTGCCTATTCAGTTTTTCCTTCCAGAAGAGATTCCTTCCCCTGCAGTCAATGTCTTAGCAACTTCTTGGAGGATGCATATGAGAGGCCCTGCTACATTTTTGCCAATGGATTTGTCTTTCAGAAATTCAATTCCTCATTTGAATCCACTTACACTTTTGATCTTCAAGTCTTACATGGTAGTAAGGAACACAATTATTCATTACATAAAATCGATTACTACCTTTTACATGCTGGTGGGTATTTTTACTGGGTATTCATTAGTTCTTGAATTGTGATGAAAAATTTCTCATTGATATTTTGCTTTTTGAACATGGTTTTGAGGATGATGATTCACACTCTTAAAAACTTGGGGAAATTTTCAAGCACTGTTTCCTAAAAGGGGGTTTCTGATCCATTCACCATCTAGATAGAATATTGTATGTATAAAAGAAGCCATTTGATTTTTTTTTTCTTCAGCTATAACATTTTGCTTCTATTTAGAAGAGATCAGCTAAAATTAATAGCAGTTGTTTTCTTAAGGTGATGCATTTGTATTCATCATGCAACTTGCATTAATACCTGAGCACTCAATATCATAGGTCTGCACATGAAAATCGGTTCAGGTTGTGCACATCTCTGCTAAATCATTCACAGTAATATTTGACTGTACAGTGTGCTGTGATGTTATTCATTATTAAAATATTGTTGGCTCATCCTGTTGGGACATAAACGCCTGAAAAAAAAGCTCAGCATTTTGGTAACTTTTTCATAATAAAGTGCTCCATCAGTGTGCTGTGTTCATTTTATAACTGTCTGCACTGTAAATCTAGGGTGCAGAAACAAATAGAAATGTGGGACTTGGGATCAAAGTTAAAGTTACGGAACAAATATTTCTACTTCTACCTAGTACTCTGAAACCAGCATTTTCAGGTGCCATGTTTTATCTAAGGCAAATGCTGTAAGATTTGTCATTTGTCATATGCTTGCCAACCTTTGCAAGTATGTCTGACAAAATATCCAGGGTTCTCCTGACTGTAACAATGAATTTCACCTGAGAATGGAGTTCCTGAGGGTAGGACACTTGCTGCAGTCTACCACATATGTTGTTTAAGCAGGTCAAGACAGCACTTGGAAGAATGGGACAGATATTGCAGAATGATGAGATGGGATAATGCTGCAGACCTCATGTATCCAGTTCTCATGGGCATAACTTCATGATGACAAAAATGCAGTTTTCCATGCTGGTGTGGAAAGCTTGCTGTAGATCACCAGTATCAGCTCTGGAAAGTGCATGGTATGAGGCGTGACATGACATGAGGCACGTTTCATTTCTCTAATTGCTGTCCACTAGCTTGATGTTGGTGGATGCATTATCAAGAGCTACTTAATTGAGGTGTGTCATTATGGCATTTTACTCTTGGCATCATAGCAATGTAGAAGTACTTACTAGTGTATTTACAGAGGTTGGATGCCTCTGACAGGATGTGTAGGCCTTTTAGGTGTGTGCGCATGAGTGGGAAGAGGAGAGGTCTGGGATCATGTGGAAGGAGAGATATCTCTCCAAGGTACTACAGAATTGGGACAGTCTTTACCAGCATTACCAGAGTGCTTGTGAACTCTGGGTTTATCTGTGGTAAACACAGGATCATTTGTTTTGAGGGTTTCTGGATGCTTATGGCTTTGCCATCATTTTGCTTGGTCATTTTAAGTTGCCTTATGGTTTTTGAAGTCTGTCATTGAACAGTAGGAAAACTGCTTCATGTTACCATGAATGGCAACTGAATGGATGGATTTTGCATTTAGAAGACTGATGACATGATGTCTGATGTCAAGGCTAGAGGCAGCTAAAAGAATTACTTTTATAATAGCTGCTCTTTCCATTGTGTATGTTTTGAAGGGCTGGAAGAAGAAGGAAGTACAGGTGCTAAACATTTGGGAAAACAGATGTGAAAGCTCTGTGAAATACTGTAATTTCTCAAGAGTCCAGAGATAGGTGCAGTCAGCTTTTGTCTGAAGTAAAATGGTCACATGTGAAGAATGAAAGGTGTAGGCTTCTAATATGAGGGGTTGTTTATAAGGCATTTCTTGGAATTGCGACTTACTGATTTCATTTTGTACACAGAGAGGCCACAGTATTTTTACTATGATTTGTATGTTTTTTAAGTAGTTGGAAATCAACCATATTTTCAATTTTTAAATAAAATATAATATGCTAAGCTGTGTGTTCTGAACCATACCTATTTTTGCTGAGCATCCTTGAAAATCTTACTGAGTGGTATAAAATTCCTGTGTTCTATAGAAGTTGTCTGCCTCCTTTCATCACAGCAGGTGGTATTTCCATTCTGTGACTTGCCATGGCCTTGACCCCCTCTTTTTTCCACCTATCTTCCCTCTTTATAAACCATTGTTATCTTTTTCAGTTTTAGGGCTTGGGAGGAAATCTGTATGCTCCCCACTGGTTAGGCATGCAGACCTGTGTTAAGAAGGTAATGTCACTGGTGTCCAGTGACTGCATCTTTCTGTCCTCGGCACAGTCACATAGAACCTGTGGGCTGCTGCAGTCATCCTCTGATCGCTGGCACTCTTACGGATTAGCCAGGAGCTTTGGTGCACTCCCACTGTTTGAATTTGCCTTCTGTTTAAAATTCCTATCTCAAGTCGTAGTAAAACCCTAATTTAGTGTTGGTCATGTGAGTCTGCGCACCTTCATTTTCCCATGGACACAGAAGCCACGGCTGAGTGACCAGATTTTCTACACAGGTGGGCCTTCTGAAAGGAGGTGATGGAATCATGGTGCAAGGAATCCAGCTGTAGATAGTGACTTCTAATCTGAATTGTCATCAAGGACCAAAAGGCACACATATGCAGATTTACACGCACACATGTTATATCAGTAACAAAAGAGTCTTAGATTCCTTAAACGGGATTTGATAGATGTTTAACACTTACCTTGGAATAGATGTGGATAAACTCATCACACCTCTCTGTAAAAATGTCTTCGAATGCCAGGTGACTTATTTCTTAAAAAAATGAATTTTGGATGCTGATCTCTATGTTATGAAATTATATGCATTAAAATATTACATGTTTCAAGAATAAACAAGTGCTGGGCTTCCTGTTCTGTGGAATGCTAACTATGAGTTGCGCAACTTCTAAGCATGCGCTCCAAGCTAATGGATGAGAGTTGTCTCAGGTAGCAACAATTTATCAGTATATACTAACATTATTAAACAAATCAATTTCAAATTAATCCCTTTTATGATGTTTCTAGATCTTGTAATGTTTATCATAAAGTGCAAGAGACCTTTTAGGGAATAATCTATTTTGTGATACTCAAGAGAAAACCAGTGCTTGTGAGAAGCAATTCGCTTTCCCAGTACTTTTTATTTCTGTGTGGCTTTTGGGCACAATTACCCATATCACTGAAGGAAAATATTTTGTTAATAGGTTATTTTCAAATGCACTTCTCTAGAAAATCAGTACTTGCAACAAAATCATTGAGGTTTAAGAATGTTCTCTTGGTGGTTTATGTGAACTTGGTAAATGACTTGGAGATTCTTTCATAATAAATAGTGACAAGGGACTGCAAAATATTCCAAGAACAAGCTAAAAATATTCCAAGAACAAGCTATTGAGTATTTCAGTTGTATCTTAAGAGAAAAAAATACTATTGTTTGCCGGGTACATTCTTCTATTTTTATAGAGGTTGTGCTTTTATGGCTGTGTTGCAGTCTTTAAATAAGTAAATTTCTTTCTCTCTGTGTCATTTCATCCCCTCTAGTCTCTAAGTTCAGATCCCTGCACTTGCACTCACCAGAATGCCTGATTCCTAAATTGAAAGCAGCGTCATCTCTACTGCTGTCAGCAGCCTCGCAGGGGGAAATAATCAAGAAAGGATTTTTCTTGTTTGTTTTAAAGCTGAATTAGTTTCTGATGATATTTCAGCTTCTGCTGAATTGATATGCAGCACATTATTGTGAATCTGTGTCTCATCCACAGTGTACTTCCATTATGTGCTTCCAAGTGCATAATGCATAAGATCACACTGGAGTCATTTGTTGTTGAGGCTTGCCATCTCAACAATAAAAACATACTGTTTTGGATAAGTAAATTCAGGAAATTTTTAATTGCTCAATGGGAAAGGATTGTTGGGTTGGCGAGGAGGATGGGAAGGGTGGGATTTGCAGAGTGTTTTGTATCCAAGAATAATAGAGAATAGTAGATGGAAATTCTGGTTTTTGAAAGTAGTAAGTTAGGGTGTGAGTTCTCAGAAAGTGTAAACAATGATCTGAAATGTATACAACAAAAGCTGTTTCTATCACACATGGTTTTGTACTTTGTAGGTCAAAGGAAATTGTTTAAACCGTGGAAGTGATATCCCCTGCAGTCATAGCCTCAAATTATCCTGCTTGTGGCCGGGAATGCGCAAGTTTGGGAAACTGTCATTCAACAGAAAAATACACAAAACAAGCCAAATGCCTTATAGAAAGCTTAAAGAAAATGGTTCTTCTTATCTTTATCATGATTGTCTTAGTCAGTCAACAACAATATTTCTCTGTGCATATCTTAGGTCCCCAGGTATGGAATGTGCTTCTGATTAGTGTGGTAAAGGGCATGTTGTGACAGGAAAGTGTACCTACGCGCAGGCGTTCAAAGCTGGAAGCTCTTTTAGTGCTGGTCCACAGGCAGGGCAAAGCCCTGAGCAGCAAAATGTTTGAATACATTTGGATTTGACATATGATGTATGAATGCTTATAAGATGGTCTGTTAATACAGTGTTTATTCACACTTGTCTAACTGTACTGCATTTATTGTATGTCATGTATCAGCGCCCAATGGCAGGCAGACATACCATAAAACTGATCTCTGTTGTCTGGTTGAGGAATATGCAGAGTCTCTACAGGCATGCTAAATCTCTGGTTTGGGAATTCAAAAATAGTACTGTGCTCCTGAATGGTTAATTTCCTTTTACTGGCTGTTAGTAACATCAGAGAAATGTTTTTCAGAAACATAGATCTAACATTTCTGAAATGCCTAAGAAGAAAGGGATTTTGTGATTATAAACCTTTTATCTCAGAAGGTTGAGTCAATTGGTATTTTTCTCATGAAAGTATAAAAATAAAAAGTATTAGGGCTCGTCTTGAGCTGCTCCTTCTGTGATCATGATGGTGTGCAAGTACTTATGTCTGCTTGTACCTGAAGTACATAATCTAAGAATTATATTGCACTAATCGCTGGGATGTCTTGTATGAAGATGTGGGGATTTGTACTCATAGAAGTTTCTCATTTCTTGCAAAAAGAGCTTTAGAAAGAACTGTATCCTAAATTTCCTTCTTAAAAAAGTCTGGTAGAAGGTACAAGTGTGATAACACGTGTGTCTGCCGATACTTGATTGGGTATGTATTTTGTTTATCATTCACGGACTGAGAACAAGACCAGTTTCCAGGGCCAAGTCTGGTCTAGGTTCTTGTAATATGAAACTTTTTGGGAAGTGGTGAGAGCTTACACAGTCTGTTTCCTTTCTGTCTTGTTTCTGCAATTAGCCCCGCTCTTAGACTGGCACATATGTTCACACTGATGCATGCATGCTTTTGCTGTTGCAATGCAGAAGTAACACAGGAGCAAGAATGAGGTGGTGGAAAATCAGGCTCACAAAACCAAATCAGCAGCAAATGTAGCTCTGGCAAATGCGTCATTTGTTGTCCAGTAATTTATTTTTTTTTTCCCTTATATATTGTAAAAGTGCACAAAAGGCTTTAAAGGTGACTGTAGTTAATCTCTTCAGCAAGCTAAAGAATATGGTCTTTGGATAATTACAAGCTTTTGGTCACTAGGCTTCAAGATCAAGTGCTCAACCACAGAGGTTGAATGCATTCTTAGGTATGTGTTGGGGTCCTCTCACTGAGAGCCATGTTTCAGTTGTGCTTAAGAGTGGGGGAAAAAAGCATTACTCCAAGTATAAAAAACTGCAGGGATGCTTTGTGCTTTACAAGTCTGGGGTACTGTTTAGTATTAAAAGTGACAGACAAGTGTCATTTCATTTGGGGGGATTACAATGTTTTGGTTTTTTCCCTGCAATGTACTGCTCTGGAGTTCAGCAGCATACTGTAGAATTTAAAGCAAGTATAAAAACTGTCTTTACGATTACAAATTTGAGTGTGTCCTGGTTTTGTGGCCTTTTGGAGTAAACGGAAAGCTATACATAAACTAAACGAAGAAAGTTTCTTCCAAGCTGCTTATTAATCTCTCCTTGAGCCTTCTGCCTTTTAAACAACAGATAAAGGACTCTGCTGTTAAGATGCTAAAATACATAAATAAATGCTCAGTTTGATGGGTTTTGTTGTATAGCAGTTCCTAACAGAACTGAGTGAAATTTATAGTAGATTCTATACGGTGGAATTAATTTGCATTGTTCTGACTCCTTACCTGAAAGAAGTGCTATAAAAAAAGAGTTGCTTTGAGCCACAGTGTGCCTTAATAGGACGGAAAACAAAAAGATTGCAGTATCAATGGCAGTTACTGCTTATCTCAGTGCAAATAAAGCAACTAGTGTTAGAAATCCTGCACAGATGCAGATCTTTTCCCCAGAAAATGCACAGTTTAGTTTGAATGAATTTGAAGTGGAGAAATTTTAAATGGAAAAATGTGAGGCTCTTGATCTGATGCAATTGGCTAACAGGGACTGTTGTGCCATTTAGCTGGGTAAAAGCCAAGACACATGTTACCAAAATACTCATATGGTAGGATCCATTGCATTTCTACATGATGCCTTGTAAAGTTGCTGCATCAATCTTAGCATCTACATTTGGTGAGGCCTATAGGTTTACAAAAGTATACTTGTTGGGGATTAATACATTCAGATTAGGGCAAGGTGTATAACCTTTTTCAGCAGTTGCCTGTTGTGAGAATATGACTTCTCTGTGTGTTTTGTACTTCAGTGTTGCCGGCACTGTGTAAGAGTCCACTTTCCCATTGCTTGGTTTATCTAGAGGATTGCTATTGTTACAGAAATGTTACAAGCATCTGGTTACTTCTTGTCATGAAGCGGCTGCTGTGCCATCAGGGGCAAAACCCAGCAGAGAAGGAGGCAGCTGCCTATTTTCCTGAAGAGTGTTATGGTATCCTGCCCCCTCTGGTGCCTGCTCAATTCAAGACCTGTAATTAAGATAAAAAAAATACAGTATTTCCCAGAAATGGAAATGCTATGTGCCCCTCTTTGCTCCCTTCAGCCAGTTCGTCTTTTAAAAGCTGTGGGATGGGTGTAAGAGGAGGGAGGAAGTTCTGCTTTGGGAGGTAACTGCATTGGAAACTCCCCAGTAGTTCGAAGCAGCAGAGCGGGTATTAACTTTCCGCTCATTTCTCAACAGCATTAAATGTTTATACTTAAATTTTTTTCTAGTGAGAGCACACTTTTCAGTTGAAGTCATTCTTAGCAACAAGATACTTTGAAGAAGCTTGCAAAATAAACAGAGAAAAACAATGTCTCTAGTGTGAGCCTGTTTCTTCTGGGCTTTCATATTCAAGAGGTGTGTGACATTACTTGAATTGGTGCTCATATGTAATGCCAAGCCAGCATCTGGAATTGCAGAATTTAAGCACTAAATTGAAACATTCAGTTCTTTGAGTCTCTTGTTACATTTGATACTAAATCAATTTTAAAAGATTGAGTTCACAATAACCTTAAACAGGAACAGTTTTATTTCTACTTTAAAATGTTAATTGCGTGCTTATAGAATTATATTTCCCTTTGTCCTTTTTAGTAAGACCAGTGTACATGTGTGTGATGTGCTTTCACTATGTTTAGTGGTAAATAAAATATGTGAAAACAAAGGCAATGTTTCCTGT
This sequence comes from Psittacus erithacus, assembly GCA_009867235.2. Lineage (NCBI taxonomy): Eukaryota > Metazoa > Chordata > Aves > Psittaciformes > Psittacidae > Psittacus > Psittacus erithacus. The sequence goes on from WYDI02001419.1 coordinate 40,974, forward strand.
TTCAACATTTCAATTAAACAAGGAAAAGGGAGTTGCATCGACTTCCAGGACGAGCAGGTTGCAGCAGTGTGGCCAAGCAGTGATGGATCTACCGACTGGATGGGGGCTGAAGGGGAAAGCTCCCAGATGCTGTGTTTACATGTGCTCTGACTTCTTTTCTTCCTTCTCACTGGTTTATTCACACAATCTTTTAGAAGTGGGAAGATTTTTGTCTAAATACTGTTAGACTGTGGCTGCAAACGTAACAGGGAACACTGGTAACAAGCCACACATAGCAAACAGATTTCAGTAGGAAGTCCTGCCTTGTTTTTTAAAGTGCTCACAGGTAAGGAAGCTACATGAACAAACTATGAGGATGGAAGGAGCCTTTCTGGGTGTGTTTGAACAACTGTTGCTGTAACTCTGGTTTGAGCTGTACCATACTGTTTCCACCTATCAGCATAGTGCATGGTGTGATGAAATGGGGATCACTGTGAATCAGAAACACAATAAATTATACATTGTGTGGCTATGACAGCTCAGTTGGAGTGCCTATGAATAGAAAAAGCATTAGATACTTCTTTGAGCAGTGTTGGTATGCAGTAATTTTTTACTGCTTTAATGAAAACATAATCAAATCAGCACATAAAATGTGGAGAGAAAAATATTTCTTCTGTACATGAAATAAAACTACAGAAAAAATGTGTATTAAGAGAAGAATTTTTATTTCAAATGCAAGAGCTTGAAGCTTAAAAATACAATCTGAGGGTTTTTTATTTTTTTTTTAGGTAGACTTATTGTTCTGTAATGACAAGTTATTCAAGTGAAGTGTTTACTAACACGGGAAAAATAGCCTTCTGTTTAAAATACGCACAGATGGAATCAGAAGCAAAATCACCATGGTCAAGGGAGGTTATATATAGCTGTAAGAGTATCCTAATTGCATGGTGGATCTTTCCATAATAAATTATTAAAACCCCCTCTGATTTTAGCATACGTGTCTTTTAGGAGAACACAAATCTCAATTGCTTCTTTCAGGTAGTTCAAACATTCATGTGATAAGACATATTCTGGACTTACAATGTAAATGATAATCTGTGAACTCTAATAACACAATAGTGGTTATTTTGTAATGCTGGCATGATAATCTGAACTCTTACGAGAAGTGTTTTATACTTTACATATCAGAGCTTTCAAAAATAAAACTTTTCAAAATGTATCTAAAGATGGCTTTAGCAACTGATAAATTGTGCAGCAAAATAAGTTTGAGTTGATGTGATTGTATTGTTTAGATTTTTATTTGCAGGTCAATCTCATCAGTGCAAACAAGCTGATGGAAATGCAGGATAAAGAAAACCCTGAACAGAATACTGAACAGAAAGGTTCAGTATCTAGAACACCCAGAAACTGAAGAGTTAATGATGGGGCTGCACTGGATTCAGTGTATTTGCAGATGTTGCTGCAACCAACTGCTGATTTTATTCCCATCCTGTCAGGGAACTCTGCCAGCCGTGATTCATGGAATGATTTTTTTGCGCTGAGTAATCTGTGGTTTTTCTTTTTTTCCTCTTCCCTCTCCTTATTTTTACCCTAAACTAAAGTCGTATTCATTTCAGCTAAAGGGAGGGGAAGCTTCCAAAGCATTAATACAAAACATTACATACGCTGTGTTTTGACTACAGGAATTTTAACGAATGTTAAACTTGCAGTAATTTTACTTAGTCTCAGACAGAGTAGTCCAGTGCAGAAAAACAGTTTTGTGACAGAATTAGCTTTTGGTTTTGCTGGTCATACGGTGTCACAGTTCTTTTAAGACTTCTGTACTAGTATTGCTAAAGAACATCCAACTTTTGTGCTGATATTATGCCTCCTTTCTCACAGATCGCTCTGAAAGAAATAAACCAGACTGCCGCTCTTCAGGGTAAGAACCATATTTCTGTATTTATTCTTCCCCTCTTTTCTTTTTTTTTCCCTTATTTTTTTCCTTGTTTGGGATGAACTAGGAAATCAGCCAGAAAAATAAAATGCCATTCTTCTGCTTCTCTGTTTTGGTAACAGTAATGAAATACCAAAATACTTATGTTAAGGATAATGTTTTTATATTCCTTACGGGCAAAATTTTCCAAGGAATTAACAGGGCTCATTAAACTGTAATTCTGAGCACTTCAAATCCAAAGTCTTGTTTATATATCACATGGAGGGTTGTTTGGTAAAACTGTGGTTTAAGACAAGAAGCTTTCATGACTTTTGCTTCTTTGGATTGTTTGCTTCTGTAGCAAGAAATATAATTCTTGGTTCAGTCAAGAATAGCAACACTTTATTATTTATTCCATTAATCTCATAACCATCATACCTAAGGTTTCAATTCAGAGAGAAGCAAACATATGAGTATTAAACAAAACAGACATGTGCGCAAACATTTTGGATTTAGAATTTCCATCAGCAATTCCCATGAACTTCTCAGATATTGATTTGCAAGGCCACATTTTCCCTTTAGCTTCCGTAGTTCTCCTTCCTCTCGTTTTTAAAAACAATCTCATTCTCTTTTGCCTTATTTCTAAGCTTTCCCTTTCAACTCTCCACCAGGGAATAGGATCTTGACCATATCCTGTGGTGGATAATGGGATTTTAATGAAGTTAAAATGATAGAGCAGACCAGCTAACACTGGCTCTTCCACTCCTTTTTGAATAGCCTTTCCAAAGGATGCCCCTGGTGTCCATCCTTCTGACATGATATGGCCTTGTCATTTGATTTTTTACAGTCTGATTTTTTTCTTTCCTATATTTTTACAGTACAGTGGGGTAGCTTTTATAGCTAGAAGAACAAAGGGAACTGTAGCCTTTTCTTATAGCACAGTTGATGAGTTGTATCTACTATGTGATGTGATGGAAGAGAGAATGCTTTTCCCTTCCCTCCCATATCCACAGCAGCACTGTAGCTGTTTCCAACAGTGTGTTTAAGTTGCAGGGGAGTATTGCCTTTGTCTTTGATTGCGTACATTACTTACATCTGCTTAAAACATCACTGTATGTCCTGCTCTCCTTCTGTAATTAAAAATACTAAGCTTTTTTCTTCAAAATGATGCAGTTATATGCAAGTCTACGTCTCTGAAGTTTTACTAGATCATGTCATGTTACAATAATGACAAATACATGTCAAAATCATTATCAAAAGGAAATCTGATTTTATAAAGATGTTTAGTTTAAGCTTGAAGCAGCTTCAGTCTGTTTCCCCTTCTTCTGGCTGATCGTCCCCACCAGTATCATTTTGGTCTGGAGTATTTTAGAAGGTCTAATTTGGAGCCAAAAGCAAAGTGAAACTTCTGATTTTTTTTCCATGGAACAGGAATTTCACATGTGGACCAGCCCTCACAATAGAACATTGCCCTCAGTTGTCTGGGTTACAGATTCCAAATTCTCATTTGGAAAACACAGGGAAATTAACAGTATGATGTAGGTGGCTCATAGTGTTCAGAAAAAAAGCAGCTTTCAACAGTCTTTTATTCCAACTAGTAGCGCATGTGCTTTCTAACCATGTATTATGTATCTTCTGCTCCCTTTTCAATCTCACTGGCCATCATGTCATGGTCGTTCTGCTTTCCCAGATGTGCTTTGAGGAAGAAAAGTAATTGTTTAAAGGGTAGTGTGGTTTTGTGCACATCTTGCTACTGCTTCTAGGCTAGAGCAGGAGCAGCCTGCCTTACTTAGATGATGTACTGTGCTAATCGATATTGCTACACTCTGTGGTTCATTTCTCATTATAGTTGGAAGCATAACCCTGTGGTGACAAATTGCTGGGTCAAATTCTTATCCCCAATCTGGCCATATCATGTCTGGGAAAAGAGCTGCAGCTGCATGAAGACTAGAGCTCCTTGCTGTAAGAGCTGAGGGAAAACCGAATAGTGAAGTGTGCAAGACTTTAATTAAAGTGCAAAGCACACTTTGTGTGTAACATGGGCAGCATTTCAGAGCTGTTTGAGTTCCATTTGGGACAGTTTGATGGCGTATGCCATTTTATAATGAGCTACTGCACACACAACACTTTTCTCTCTGTGGACAGTTCATGACAAAGGAAAAAGACAGTAAAGTGGCTCAAGGGCATCTTGTCTACTTTCTTCTTAAGCTGCGTGTTCTGGGATGCATCTCTTAAAAGAACAATGTGCCATCCTTCTCGTCATCTAAAGTGAAACAAAAGTGATCCTGCAGGTCTTTGTACTTGGACTTAAGGTCTAGTAACAAGAATTTCTGTACTAGAATTACTATAAAATAATGGAGATGGACATGAGAATAGTAGGTGACCAGATAAAAGAGCTATCCAGTAAGCCTCAAGAAAGGTAGATATCCTAAGATGAAATAGTGGGTGTAGGTGTTTCCAAGAGAGAGGCAGAGAAGTAGAAGTTTATTTCATAAAAAGCCCTGGTGAGTTCTTACCCAGGGGTCTTGATTAAATTAATCACAAATGTGGAACACTGGGATAAGAAGAGAAAAAAAAACCAAATCCAGCCACCACCAATGCCTCCTCAGGCTCTGTAAGGTTAAGTTTTAGTCTGGAACACAATCAGCTTAATAAACACATGTCAATATTTCTTGTGATTGCAGGGGTCTAAACTTGTCCTTTCCAGCACCATGTTCTTGCTTGTTTCTGTGTCTGTGTATTTCTAGATCAGCTTGTGCTTGAGTCTCCACAGTATGAGGAATGAAGTGCTCATATACAGTGAAATAGGAACAGTTTTAAAGCATAGCTTGGACATAATTCATTTGCAGTGAGAAGCATATAAAAACCTATTCTAGACAGAACAGTATATAAATGACATTTAATATAGTTCTTTTTATTAAAAGATGATACCATTTAGATAATGCAAGGTGAAGCATGTTTATAGTGGTATCAGGAACTGTGACAAATATTCTGATTATGTTACTAGCCTAACAGATGTTTACCATGGAAGAAATGCTGCAAGAAGGTAGAGTATTCTGAGTGGTCATACTGGGATCTAGCGCGACACTGGGAAGACATTTGGGGAGTGGGTGAATCAAAACCCATGGGTAATGTTTTAAAAGGAGAGAAACATATACTAGATAATGCTCACAAAATTTGCATTAATGCACATTTGTCTCTTTTGGTAGTTAACAACCATCTGGCATGCAGGAGAGTTTAGACAGAGAGGAGTAGCAGAACAGGGCCTGTGGATATCTTTTTCATGCACTGATTTTTTTGTTAAATATTAGCACATTAGTAAGATTAAAACAGATGGTCTCTGAATCTAAATAATGCTTATTGCTATGTTAAATTTTTATTAAAAAAAGTTTTGTTTCATGACCTAATACTAATTCTTTAAGGGTTGTATTTCAAACAGTGTTAAAGATACGTCTGTACTGGCAACTGTTATCTGTAATTATCATTAGTCCTTGATTTTGCTGTGAGGTCACGCACTGTTGACTCTGATAGCTTCAGGTCATGCACTACTGTAACACAGGTCAGTTAGGTCAAAAGAAGCAGCCCCTTTAGTCTTATGCTTCTAAAGGTTTTCAAACTAAAAATTATATGATGGGAATAGAACAGAAGATTTCAGGCATCCACATATTTGCAGTTAATCTCTGAACATGAGTAAAGCTCATAGAAGGAACTAGATTAATTTCATTATGCTTTTGTTGTTTTTTTTTTTTCCCTTTGGGGTAAGCATTATGAATCAAAAAATTCCTGAAACACAGTCTTGTAATGTGGTATCATTCACTGTAGCTGCCCTGATCTTGGAGATGAGAGAATGAAGGTAGCTAAACACTGCAACAGTTTGTTGAGAGACTTAGTAGCATATCAATCACTTGAAGAGATTTTGATTTTTAAAATCTAGGAGTCTACTGTGAAAGCTTGCCCTCAAATTGGGAAGGGGGAAGAAAATAATTAGTTCATTTCTAGAAATAGTTTCTAGGTTTTACTGGCATATAGTCTGCCTGCTGATTGTAATGTGCTTAAGTTCTTTAACAGCTGGTTGCCTTCATTTGATTAAACTAAATGGAGCTTTTTCATTTAAAATACATCAAGTCAACAATGCAAATTGACACAACCCTTCTTTTGTTCCTTTATAAAGGAGCACTTGAAGTGGCTGATCAAAGGGTCTGCAGATCCCTTTAGTAAGGATCTGGTAAATGAAGCTATCATTTTTATGAATGGCATTTTGTATCTTACTTTGGGTTTAGTTTTTCTTATGTAGCAGAATGCCATTAGTGAAGGCTTCTCTGCATTTCTGTATTTCTTCGGCTACATAATGTTAATCTTGTGAGGTTATATTTAATAAATATTACAGTAATGGTCTAATTATATCTTAAGAATGTGGAAAAAGTGAGAGGTGGTCTTATAACCCTACCAAGGACCTGTACTTCTCTGTTGTGCCTTAATCAAATCGGCAGTGTGGACATACTTTTGATGCTACTGCTGCTTCTGCACTGAGAAATCACAGAATGGTGGAAACATTGGTGGTAAGGGACTTCTGCAGGTCATGTAGTCAAACATGTTGTTCATAGCGGGAAGATCAGGCCAGCGGATGTCTTTTTCTAGCTAAGTCTTGAAAACTGCCCAGGAGGGGGAGATTAAGCCCACTTATTTGCTGCCCACTTACAGGCTGCTTGTCTGTCTTGTACTAACTTGTTTTCCAAATGGTGATGCTGTGGGAGTCAGTGTCAAAAGAATGAGTCTAAATCTAGTTCTTCAGTTCAAACACTGGTCTACTTAATACCCAGAAGGATCAGATTCATTCCCACAAACATCGTGAAATATAGTTTTTCATTGCTGTCATTCAAAAGTCTTATATTATCCACTGGCAGTGTCTGTATTACCTTGTCAATGCAGCTGTTCCACAAGCAAATGTCAAGCTTTTGGCCATCCACCCAATGTTATAGGCTGTAATACAGATCTGAAGTTTCAGACTTTGAGCCTTGCTGATACTCATCTGGAAGGGAAGAAGGGTTGTGTGTAGAAGAAAGAATGAATGTTGTGGGATGATGCTCATTTCACCATTACATTCTTATACTTTATATTTAGCTTTTATGATTTTTTTTAAGGCTTGGGAGTAGCAGGTTACTCTTGATCTAAGCATTCTCTTAAGTAATGAAAAGAGCAATGTCCTACTTTTGTATACCCCCAGTATGTCAGAAGTTTATGTAATAAAAAGTGTAGAGTCTCCTTCCTGAACCCTTGGGGTGCAGTTTCATGATTGCCCTGAGCTGAGCTCAGCCTGTGCCACTCCAGAAGGAAGGATCTTATTCCCTCCTTTGGGCAGTAATCAGTGCTCATGTGGCTAGCTGGATCAGAAGTTGGGCTTCATGGGAAAAAAAATAGCTGTGTCTCCACTTTACAGATGAAGCAGGTTCAGCAGAGGGGGCAGAGTAATTTCTTGCAAGTTGCACATATATCAGTAGCAGAGCTGGCAGCAGGGACTCAGTGTCATGACTCTGTTGTTGGTATCTAAAAAGTGGGATCGCGTGGCTCCATTTTTTTCATTCTGAGAGCTAAATTTTGGTCTCAATCACTTGGAGCATGGTGCAATCCCACTGGTGAACTGTGTATTTAAAATGTTGAAATTTGAGGTTGGAATCTGCTTATATATCTGTCTTTTGTTTATCATGCATTTCTGGTTAGCAGCACGTGCTGCGCACATCAGAGGTGTTCCTCCTGGGAGCAGAATAAACTGGAGCAATTTTGTGCAGTGTATTCCTTTGCCACAATAAATCTTTATGTTTACTTTATTCATTGCAATGTAAATTTTCCCTGCTTAATTTATACTTACGTGTAAATGAGGGAAAAAATAAATCAAAAAATCACAGGTAGAGCAGAGGAATAAATGGCAGATGGGTTCAGCTTAGTTGCTGGCAATTGGGGATCGTATGGGTGTCTAGAGCCTGTGGGTATTTGTTTTAATGCTGCCAGTTCATCACTGTGTTGGGAATTTTTGGCTATTCACAGATAGTGGTAAAGAGTTACTGTGAAGGGTGCATCTTAGCGAGCCTTCCAGGTTTCTTATTCTTAATGAGAGAAGAGGGATTGGTTTTAATAAAAGAGCACTCTGTTCCTCGTTTCTGCAAAGGGAATTTTGAAGGACTGTTTGATTTGGTGTGATGAACAACTCCCTCCATTGTCTGGGCTGCCGTCCAGTGCTTATGCTAATTCATAATGGAAAATAATGCTGAGAATGAGATGGTTGTTGAAAGAATAAAAAAAAAGGAAAGAATAAAAAAAAAAAGGTTCACCCTCCTTCACTCAAAGAATTTCAGTGCTTTCTTGGGCATCTTGTGTAGATGAGCAAGTTTCACTTTCCAATTGCCTTTCAGAAGAGACTTCTGCAGAAGGTACTGAGGACAATCCAGATACAAGGCCACTCTCCTTGTGCATTAGAATTGTTCGAGGCATAAGCAGCCATGGTAGACCTTAGTTCTAGAAAAGGCAGTTTCAGGAAGCACACAATTACACACATCACAGGTTTTTTTGAATCATGGAGCTTTCCTTTTAAAGGCAATTTTGACCAGATTTCAAATTTTTCCTATCAAATGGCAATAATTCTGTTTAAAGAAAACATATGGCTTTGTCTTTTAACCCAGCTTTGAGGTGGATGGAAGAGGTGAGGAGAACTGGAATTCTCTGTTAATAAGTAATATGTGATGGATCAAATTAATCAGTCATGGTTATAATTCTGCTTCTTTATTGTTATTCTTTTTTTCTCACAAAGACATTTCAATGAGAAATAGCACATGAAATTAATCTGATGGATGGGAAAAGTGCTGGAAGAGGATTCTTTCCAAAAGTATTTGTAATAGGATCAAAGGCCACAGAGGAGGAGGAGCTGCTAAGGGAAGCCTTTGGGGTAGGTGTCAGGGCTGAGGAAGGAGGCTCAGGAGATTGTATGTACACTTCAGGCTCAGAAGTAGCAGTAATTTGGTTTTCTCTGAAAAAAAAATAAAAAATTGTGTTGATATTTTGAGAGTACTGGAGCTGATACTTGAGCAGTGGTTTATTTCCCACAGGATTTAAATAGGTTTCTGTCTAGTTTAGGACAGAATCTACATTTTTCTTCACCTCTGGAATTTGGGTGGGAGAGCTCAATTTGCCATTGTATTGCATTGGTTTCCATGGCCTCTTACTCGGCTGTGCACACGAGAGAAATGGTTGTTACTGCTTCTTTTTTTCTTCTTCTTCTTACTGCTCACCTATTTTGTCATTTCATTGTAAGTTACTCTGGTGTCTGCAGATCATTCTAGTACAGGTAATCGGTTACCTTAAGTAGCATCTGATTTGGCAGGTTGAGCACTGAAATGATTGGTCAAGTACTCTTTCAAAGCATGTTACAGTTGCATCCACACTACATCATGGAGGAAAAAATATTCCTAGTGAGGCCTGTCACATTGTTACTTGCTTTCTTCCTACTGTATTTCTGTCTAATGCTTGCTGTGCAGTTTGCACAGCTGTACTTTAGGCTCTGATCCTGTCATTTGTGAGACATTGCATTTCTGATTTTGTTATAGATTTTCTCTTTTCAAAAGCAGGATTTTGCTCACTGCAGGTACCTAGTTTTGACTGTCTGTGAGAAACCATAGCCTCACCTGAGCTAGTACTAGCCCTCAGTACAGACAAGGATGAGCTGCTTTTGCATCTGTTTCCAGCTGCTTAAGCTTCCAGAAGAGAACTATGATTCAGTGGGACAAAAAGTCATGTTGCCTGATCCCTTGGAGGCAACAACCAAGGCAGTTCACGGGCAGGTACCTTGCTACAGAGGACTGAAATTAGACCACACAACCCTAAATGTGGAAAGTATTCATGTAAGTATGGTCTTTGTAAGTCTGCATAGCCACATCTGAGTCTTGGGAGTGTTGTTATGTTTGTTGTCTGTTCAGGGTATAGTGGACATTCCTATCTCCTGAGGCTTGAGGCAAAGGTTGACTTCTAATTAAAGAGAAGGTCCAAATCTAATCGTAGTGTTGCAACGCCAAACAATTATTACTTTGTTAAATCTCTCTTTTGAACAACAGCGTAATATCAAGTGAAAGAATTACATCAGTGATCTCATGTTATATTAAGCAATATTTTTGGAATTCTTGGAATAAAAGTTTAGTCAAAAGCAATAGCTTTGGTTTTACTATTATAATTCTTCTGTTCCATGTTATCTGGGCTTCTGCTTCCCCATCCCTTCACACACCAGCATCTAGTATTAATATAGTATAAGTTCAAACAATTCTAGTATCATTTTATGATTGAATGAATTCAGGAAGTTTCTTCCCTCTCCCAAGAACACAGGCAACTGCTTTTAAGACCATTGTGTTTCTATGGCCCCTTCTAAAATATTAGGTCTGTGTGAAGGTTGGACAGCTAGGAAGGAAAAGGACAGTATCATGGTCCAAGTACAGTCATGACAGCTGCAGGAGAGGCTTTCTCACCACACCTTACTGCTGTATAGGACAGAAGATTATTTGCATTACTGCTAAATATCTTCTTCTTTCTGAGGCTGTTGACAAGGAAATGTGTTCTGTTAAATGAACATTTTACAGTGTAGGCAGGCTACCTATGCTTTCTGTTAATAACAGCATTTTTTTTCGACCTAGGACAGATCTGAAATGACAACACAGTTCTCTGTATTACCTTTAAGTATTATTCCCATACTGTCTTTTGTATTATTTTTGTATTTTTTTTTTAATTGTGTCTGTTAGTATTTGAATTGACAAAATGTGTTTCTTAGCGAAGTAACTGCTTTGCTGATGGTGCTAAACAGGTATTTTGCACTAAACAAAGGTGTACTTGAATGGAGATATAAAGCAAAATCATTAACATTCCTGGAGGGCATAAAATAGAAATTACCAAGATTATTTTCATATAAAAAAAAAATTCAGAATTTTCAAATGTCTTTAAAATTACCCCAGAATTTGTCTTTTTGTGTTAAGATTTATCTTAGAATCATAGAATCATTTAGGTTGGAGAAGACCTTTAAGATCATCAGGTCCAACCATTAACATAACGCTGCCAAGTCCTCCACTAAACCATGTCCTCAAGTGCCACATCTGCACATCTTTTAAATACCTCCAAGGATGGTGACTTAACCGCTTTCCTGGGCAGGCTATTCCAATGCTTGACAACCCTTTCACTGAAGAAATTTTTCCTACATCTTTTTTTACAGAGAGACGACCACTTCCCTAGTCTTGATGGACACACTATTTCTGCTACCAGCCAGGATGCTCTCTTTCCATAAGCCCTGCTAACTCCTGTGCCAAGATCCCTTTCCCACTTTGAGATAGGTGTGGCCAGCAAGGCTGGTGTCATGTAAACTGACCCATGATCAAAAACTCCAAAATTGTGCCGGTGACACCGATCTTATAGCCAGATATTGATCTGCTGGCTCTGTTTCTTCCATCATCATTTCCTACATCTAGAAGGATAGAAAAGAAAACTGCTTGTGTTCCTGAGCCCTTAACCAGTCATCCCAAGGCCCTGAAGTCTCAATTGCTCTTGGGTTTCTTGTTGCAACTTCATTGCTGCCTACCTGAAAAGTCAATAATGGGCAGTCATCTGGGGGCCATAGCAGAGTAGGAAGCTTCCTCTTCCCATCTTTAACCAAGGCTCCTGGGAGGCACCAGACTTCCCTGAGAAGTGGGTCTGGTCTGCATATTGAGCCATCTGTTTCCTTCAGAAAAGGGTCTCATATGACAGCAACCTGTCTTTTTTCTTTTATGGAAGCAGTTTTGATGCAGGGTACAGGCTGACTTCACCTTGGCGACACCTCTATGCTAGGTAAATCATCGTCCTCATCATTGTTTCCTTGCACTTGTGGGACCTCTTAGCTTTTGTGCAAGGGCACTTGAGCAGGTGGGGCAGTCACAGAGGGAATGCACCGGCTGCTCCAGGCAGGAACTTGTTGCCATTGCCCCCTATCCCTTAAGTCACTGGGTTCAGCCAGGTGGACAAAGGATAGAGAATCTTCCCTATTATAGAATCATAGAATAGTTAGGGCTGGAAAGGACCAACCCTAAAGGATCATTAAGTTCCAACCCCCCTGCCATGGGCAGGGACACCTCATGCTAAACCATGTCACCCAAGGTTCTGTCCAGCCTGGCCTTGAACACCGCCAGGGATGGAGCATTCACAGCTTCCCTGGGCAGCCATTCCAGTGCCTCACCACCCTTGCAGTAAAGAACTTCTTGCTTATATCCAATCTAAACTTCCCTTGTTTAAGTTTGAACCTGTTACTCCTTGTCCTGTCACTGCAGTCCCTAATGAAGATCATTCTGTCTGCCTATTGGGCTGGTCTCAGGGAAGGTGGGATGCAGGTCAAATAGTCTGTGCCTCCCTTGCACTCCTTCATACTCCCCACCCTCCTCCCAGAGCTCTTATCACTAAGCAGAGTTGTTCCTCCACGTGGGCACACCTTCCACAGGCATGCTCACTGCTGCTGTCTGATACTGGCACAAGAGCAGGGCACACCTACTGCCTGGCGCTGGAGTGGCAGTATATTCCCACCAGAGCTCTGTCTGAGCAGCCACATCAGTTGTGGTGGGTGCACAGCTCAGGGAGGCCATGGCTTTCTGCTGAGTGGGTGCCATTGCTCCCTGGGGGAGCTGTCAGGGCATCAGCACCCTTCTGTGTTGACTGCTGCACAAACCAGCTGATGGGCCATACTCTGCTCACTAAGGCTCCCTAAGGCTGTCTTTCATAGGTGTGAGTGGCTTGGCTGCTGTTGCTACTGGTCCGGCCCTGGTCCTGTCTGCTACTGTGGGTTCCTGGTGGCTTTTGGCTTCCCTGAGGTTCCCCAGTTAGGGAACCCCTCTTTGCATTATGCTGGAGTGCTCCGTTGCTGATCGTACCAGCACCAGAGCCACTCACGTTGGCAACTGATCATATTAGGACTGAAGTATCTGGTTAAAATGGCAAAGCCTTCAGACAGGTGACCTCCTTTCATCTTGAAAGATAAGTACGGGTGTAAAGGTGGTCTTTATGGAGCATACCTATTCCAGTATTCTTATTCTATCTTTGCTTATTTGTGAAACAGAAGCCTAAGGAAGAAGATAAGGAAAAAGCAATTGTGCACTGGAAAGTATCCATGCATTTTGTCAGCATCCAGATTTGTATGGCTCAGAGCCTCTGAGAGGGGATGCTTGGTATTTAATAGCGCTCAATGGGGTTTCTGTATTTATGTTTTTTTAATTTGCGTACACTTTTAGTACCCATAAAATTTTGTGGCAAGCACTACCACAGCTTAACCTCTTGTTTCATGTTTTCAAGGCTCTTTTGACTCTTTCAAACTTGGTATCTGCTAGTTTTATGTAATGCTTTCTATGTCCTGTAGTGTAAGAGGCTGAGCTGCCATTTAATATAGTTTTGCTACTTCTCGTGGAAGGCAAAATGCCATTGTTCTGGGTTTAAATGGATCATGTTAATCAATTAGGCAGTCTTAAGGAAAAGGTCACTATTACTTTTGGAGGCCCAGAGGCATGTTAGCAAGGGAAAAGGGAGATAAGGTTATTGGCTGATGTGAGAAAAAGGACAGGAAAAATTCATTGCCTTTGGAGTTAAGAGCATCACTAAAAGTGGAGGTTACAGAAATTACCTGTTGTGTTATCTGAATCCAGAGCCTTTAAGCTGTACTGGAGATTAAAAAAAAAGAAAGAAAAAAGTTATTTGCTAAGCGTGTAAAGATTTGAGATCAAATGTCAAAGGTCAGAGATTAAGTGGTTTTTATGAGAGAAGGGTAGCCACACTGGTCCCTGTTTTTTCTGTTCTTTCAGTCACATGAGTAAGCTGAACCTGATACCTAGTGTCTCTTCAATTTCCTCTGTCTAATTTATCTGATAGCATAGGTGCACTGATTGAAGTGCATGGAGGAGCATAGGAAAGAGCTGTGTGTCTGGGGGATTCTTACAGGCTAGGGAGGGGCACTGATTTTCGTGGCTATGAAATATTTTGGCAAGTTATCTTTCATGACTGTTGTTCTGTCAAGGTCTGGTTCAGTCTGTTCTACAAGTTGTTTGTTTCTGAAGCTGAGTTTAGTTGAGTGGTGAAGGTGATGATAATGATTATTTCTTCCAAGCTATAACCATCCATTAGAGGCTGCCGTATTTATTGATTTGCTACATAATTTGCGGTCTGTGATGTTGTAAGACAGCTAAGGTGTATGAATGAGGGTGGAGAAGTTTCCCTTGCCTTGTAGTATGTTTGCATAGTGACTTACTCAAAGATGAGATCTGTTTCATTGGAAAGATGTCCCCAGAAGTTAAAGGGCTTCTCTCAGTTATTGATGTAGGTATTTTGAGTGCTTTTGCAGCAAATTCAGTGCTGTGCCCACCTATCAGGGTTTTGCAGTGTGTTTGAAGTAGGTGCAGGTTTTGTAGGTATAGGTTTAAATATTTGTTTCACTCTGATGGTTGATGCTTCTATTTCACACTTGGAAAAGATTTGAGTATGTAAAAACTTGGCTCGTTTGGCCCACCTTGGGCTAACAAAGATGTTACTTTTACCTCTATACACTGTACCTTGCCTACATCCTTGTAGAGTCAGGATTACAAGACTTGAAAAGTAAACTTTGATACCTATCTTGGGTCAGCCTTAATCTCAGAGTTGCTGGGTCTTCGTGAATGAATAAAGGACTGCAGTGTAAGGTCATATTTAAATGCTATAGACCTACAGATGTATGGTTTGTTGTTTCTTAGTGAAAGTTTCTGACAAATTGTTTTCTATATTTTGTAACCAAAATCTCTTCAGTATCTGTGGTATAGAAGAAAAAGAAGCATTTCAGTGTTTTTGTAGAAACAGCAAGGGAAGAGTGTGTAAGGCAAACATGCCATTTCCCTGCCTGATCTGCATGCAGGGCACTTGGTAGAAAGACAGGTCTGGTGAAGGGTGTGGTTATAAGATTTTATTTTACAGTGTCTGTGCGCTGTGCATTCTGTAAGGGCTGCTCTTACAAGTTCATGGACCTCATGTACTGTAGGGTGTAACTGGGTGAGTCAGCAGTCCATTGGAACAAGATGTGATCGCACATGAAGATAGTTTTACTTTTGTGAAGCTTTAATATGTGAGGGTTGAAAATGAGTGTTTCTGCTTCTTCTTTAATTAATTATTTTATTTATTAATATAAATGGCTAGTTTGAAGGCAGTAAACCTTTTTACAATGACCTTGTAATATTCTTGCACGCAGTTTTTGACTGTTTGCATTTACAGTGTAGGTTTTTGTTTCCTGTTTCTTGTTTTCAAGTACTAAGACTTCACTGTATTTTATGCATACGTATCAATACATCTGTCTTACAAACTGCATCTTCACAACAAATGTCTTTGCTCTCAACATATTTATATTGTTTTAATTACAATTAAAACAATGAGGAAATTCCTTTTGTTTTCTCACTCGGATAAAGCTTGAACTCCAGCACATTTCACACTCTGATGGCCTATGAAGAAGTTGAATTAGGCTAAAGGAGCATGGAAATCCTACAGGATGGGACTTGTCAAATAGTTCAGCATTGGCCATTGCTATACTTTGAAATTCTCAAAGATGCTCAGCTGATTTTTTTGGCACTGAAGTCACACTAGTATCTTAACGCTTCTCGTAATCCCAATTCTGTGGCTTCGGTTGAACTTTAGATTTTGGATACTTCTCAAATGACTGTCTTTTGTATTTCAGAGCTGACTAGGCAGGATCCAGACACTATCTTAACTGCTGAGTGTAGAAGCTATTTGGTACTGACCTTTGGAAGTGAGACTCAATTATCCACCTGCCAGAGGTCTTAAGATGCCTCAAAATTCCCCAGGAACTCCTTTCCTATACATACACCAGTTTTCTCCTCAAAGAATGCACAATAGTTGAAGCAAATGGGTGTCTATTTTACAGATTATTTTTACGCAGGAAACAAACAGATCTAGGCAAAATAAGAAATACCTATACCTTGTTCCCTTGGTTTGATTGCTGCTCTGAAGTCTTTGAAGTCTGTATGCTTGCAAGCGCTTGAGCCTTCTCCTCTGGATTCCTCACCTCCAGCTCATGCATCCTGTGGGTCATTCTGAGTTCTCGCCCTTGCAGTCAGCACCCTTTAATTCATTTGTTCTTCTCTGGAGCCACGCTCTGTTGTGTTTCTATACCTAAGCTTCTCAGCCTCTTTTCAAAAAGCCAGCCAAAATACACCCATCTTTTCATTACTTTGGGTGATTTAACACCCCTGTCCCTTCCCTATTTTCTCTGCTGACCTGTAGGTAACAGATTTAGTAAGGGTTTTAAATACTCACTCTTGTAAAGTAAGTGTTACCTGCTTGTTAATAATCAGTGTTAATGATTTTAGTCATATGAGTGCGTTCACATGCCACTTTCCCCCTTTACAAAACCTCAACACTATACTTATCTGTTCCGTGAAGTGCATAAACGATTTGAAGAAAATCTAATATCCATACTTTATAATAGTTAAAGCCCTGTAAAAGTATATTGAATCCTGTGTGTCCAGATCTACAGATTTTCTTTATGCCTTTATCCTGTTCATCCTTCATGATTAAACCAGGTTTTATTCATCTGTGATGTCAATTACAAAGGTGCTAGAGCTCATTCAGCCACCAGATTGTATTTGATGTACAGGGATGTATGAAGCAAGCAGAATGTCCTGTCAGTGGCTAGAGAGGGCTTTGATTTACTGACTGAAATGCTGCTGCAAATATTTGATCCAAAGAACCATTCTTTAACTGCAGAAGTAGGACACTGTCATCTTTCTCCATTTGCAAATGAAAGAAACTACATAGACTTTAATGGTAATGAATTTCCATCAGAAGAATCTGCAGTTTACCTCTGTTTTATCTGAAAGAGCTGTTTGTTCCCTTCATTTTTTTAATACTTACTTTTGTGCCTGAGTATGTTGCTGGCTGGGGCCAAATATCCTGTCACTATCACTATGACAATTTAGTGATGCTTGCATTTACATTTACAGTGCTACATTGCTAT
Organism: Psittacus erithacus; assembly: GCA_009867235.2. NCBI lineage: Eukaryota > Metazoa > Chordata > Aves > Psittaciformes > Psittacidae > Psittacus > Psittacus erithacus. The sequence goes on from WYDI02001419.1 coordinate 57,896, forward strand.
TATGTTGTTATTAAAATTATAGATGCTTTCTACTGCTAGAAATATTTACTACCAAGGTTAAATTGTCATTAAAGCATAAAAACTAGTTATTAATTTTAATCAAAACATACTAGCAGGGTTATCACAACAGATGAACCTTCTTAGCTATTACAGGAATGCCAAAGTCTTCAATAAGCAGAGCCCTTATTGGGAGCTGAAATCACTCAATATACAATGAAGACTGAGAATACCTTGAATCATGCTCTCAGGATTTGACTTTCTGGAATGGGCGTGTGCATACAGTCATCTTCAGGGGCAAGGTGCAGTTCTGCTCAGGTTGTTGTCTGTAACAAAGTACTAGGGGAAATCTAGCTGGCATGTCTGTAGCCCTGGATCAGGAAGAAGTTAATTCAGGGTGGCTCAGATTCGCAAAAAATTTGAGATGTGTTCCAGCTTTAATACCTAAGCTGGACATTATTAAGTGTGGAAGCTGTTGCAGCCTCATGACTTGTAGTTTGCTTTGAGAATCGGAGTGTGAAATGTTACCATCTGCTACAATGATCTGCTTTGACTTCCTGCCTGTGTTCTGCCTTGAAATTGAAGGTTCAGTTGATAAAATATGATTTCCGAGTATGACAGTGACAAGCACATGAATATGTAATAAGGGGTTGAAGAAACAGCTAGAGAGCAATTCCTGAAAGGATTTCCCTTTGCTGATTAGCGTGAGCTGTTTTAATTAGCTGAGCAGCTGGATTTTTGCTGCTTCTTAACTACATCCTCTCTTGTCCAGACAGCGGGAAGTCGCAGTTGCAGCATTCATTAAGTGATGCAGAAGCAGACATCCTCAGCATAGTGATGAGGATTGAACTGTCACTGGACTTAATTACTGGTTCAGGATTACTTGCTTTTGGGGCTAGACCCGAGAGAAAAGTAAAGTTGTACCAGGGTGAGTCTGGTTTCCTGGTGGACCAGATCTGTAGTACTAAGCATGAGATTTCTTACGTGACTGTATCTTTGCTAGCCTCCTGTACGTGCAGGGCCATGACAATACCCATGCTTTAGCAGAGAATGTGAGAGTATGTCTTCATTTTACAGAGAGGCCACTGTGGTGCCAGGCTGCTGCCAGCTGCTTTTTTCTGGTGCTTGTCTGATCTCCCAGAGAGCCAAGGATGACCTTGACCAACAGAGAAAAAAAAAGAGTGGATCAGCTGATAGTAAAGAGTGAGAAGAACAGCTGATCAGAGGCGTAGTCAGTATTTGGTAATTTGCTATCAAGTTAGTTGCTGAGTCCTGGACTTAAGGTTTGGTTTTGTGAGTAAAGGCTGAGCTGCTTACCCAAAGGATTGCCCAGCCTCTCTGTTTGCTCCCACCACTTCTCCAGGGTAACCCTGGTGCTCTTGCGGCTCTGCAGCCAGCTGGAGCAGTTGGTGTCTCTGGCTGAAAACTAACTGCAAAGCTTGGGATGCGATTGTTTGTTGTTAGCAAAATCACATGGCTAATCCAGCAGACTTGTGACCATGTCAGCACTAACAAGAGAGAGCTGGTTGAAGTGGTGAGCTTGGGGACGGCTGCACAGTCTCTGCTTCTCTTACACTAATGGGGAAACTGCACTTAGAGTCTGTGTGTCATGTCACCTAATTTACACGTATCAGTTGAAGGACTAGGAGTCCTCTGCAGTGGAGGCATTGAAGAGTTTGATCACTGTGGATATATTTCCAGTGCACATTCACTTAATCCATAGGATTAATACAATTCTGTCTACTGTATGCACATCATGAACATGAGATAGCTGTGACTCTTCTGTCCTAACTTTGTGAGCTTTTTAGTTGAACTAATATGTCTGGTTTTGGCCCACTATCAGGGCGGTGGTAAATCTGATCTTTAGCACCACCCTTAATTTAACCATAAGGTTACTAATATTTTTCTGTGACTCAGCCTGCAGTGAAATTATTTAGGTAACATTTTAAACATTTTGAGTTTGGAATAATGTCTTCTAATAAGTTTTCTAAACGTTACACTGTAGTACACTGCCTGTTATAAAGATGGCATGATTTCTAAAGCAACTGAGGGGAATATTTGATGCCTTTTCTTAAACTAGTGTTTTGCCTCACAGTCATTTCAACATCAGCAATTTAAAAATTCTTGGCTCACATTCCAAGAAGTCACAAGACATTAAAAATAGCAACATTTTAACTTTCTTTACTCTGTGTGCTGTGTATAAGACAAGTTCTATATCCATGACAATTAAAATTATGTTTAAAAGCTTTTACACAGGTATGTGTATTTAAAGAACAATACTTTAGAAAAAGCTTTGTGTAACACGACATGAAAGATAAATTTTGAGATTTAGCAGCAGATAGTTCAGTACATTCATTTTTAGAACAACTGTTCATTATTTTTCACTCTCTTTTTTCCCCACTAGGCTTTTGTGTATGACTAGAGTGATGTATAAAATCAGTTTTCCTGTAGAATATTCATTGTTATGTCAATGATAAAGAAACCAAAGATCCTGGTTCTGATAAAGGGAGCAGGCATTCTGGAGGATTGCTCAGTTCCTGCTGAGAATCACGTGCAAGCCAATAGGAGACTAGTGGAAGTGGATGAAGGAGAGATGCTGAGACAGGATTGTAGCTTGGGGTGTCTTTTGTATCCCAAGCAGTACCACAGCTTAGAGGGTAGAAGGCTGTAGATAACCTAGGGAGACACCCCACCTTTTAAATGACTGTGCTCAGGGGCTGGAGGGAGCAATCACAAGGCAGTGCTGCCTACGCTCTCTAGAGGCAGGTAAAGCCCGGGCCTCCTCTGTCTGTTTGTACTCAGCAGCAGAGCTGGCTGGTCTGTGAGATGCCCTCGGCTGGGCAGGAGCCACTGCTGCTCCTGAAACAGCTAAAAGACCTATGGGTGAAAAGGCAACCCAGAACCTCCTGACCTCTTTCCTTGTGTAGCATGCGACTTGTGTGCTGCCTTGCTCAGGGCACACAGAAATCCCTGCCTGCTCATATGGAGATGCCTGTGTGATTTGAGCTTTATTCCACCCAAACAGCACCTCCCTTCCTCTGCTGTGTTGGGACTGTTCAGGAGAGTGATACGCACATGCTGCTGTGTTGGGTCAGGAGTCATCCTGCAGGAGCAGGCCTTTGAGAAATACTGTCGCTACACTGGAGTTGTGTTTGATGAGGCACTCACTGCTCAGTGCAAGTAAAGTGTCAGAGCTGAGCCCCTAATGAGTAAGAGACCATGGTTCATACACAATTAAGTGCACTTACTCCACTAAACAGTTTATAGCTCTTTACCCAGTCTAGTTGGTGGTAATTTTATTTCTCCAGTATACGGAGCTGAAAGATGTTTTTGAAGTGTTCTCCTCAAGTGTTTATATTTAGAAAATCTGTCCTTGAAACCCAGAGTAAAGCCTGCCGGGAAGAGTGAGCAGGTGTCTAACAACTTCAAACAAACCACTCCAGGTTCTTTATCTTTCAGAAATGGTGACCCATGGGACCTTTTTCATATTACTTCAGACTCAAAGTACCCAGCTGCTTTCAGCTTAATAGGTACAGCAGCTTACAGATCCCCTCTGAATCTGTTGAGTGGGCTTGCTTGGGTGCACAGAGGGCACAACTGAGGTGGGTTAGTTCCCCCTTTTTGAGGGGCTGGCAGGTGAAGCTCAACAAAGCTGCTGCCTTAGTGGGAAATGAAACTAAGTTTGTGCTTTAAATTAAAAGTGAGAGAGGCCTAGGATAAATATGCAGATGTTCAAGGAATTTCTCTGGTTGTCCACTCCTGCATGCTAAATCCTTTGTGGGGATGGATGAGTAGTTTGCGTCTTTACTTATTCCATATTTGATATGGCTGAGGTGGTGTTGGAGCTAATGTTCATCAGAGCCTTTAATGCTCTGAAACTTCCTGCTCTCTGTACTGTTTTCTTCCAGCAGTATGAGTTTGGACTTTGCTTATGTATATTGCAGGGAGGCACAGGAGCTGTTGTGTCATCCCCCCATCCCGCCAGGGACTATAGTCACACTGTCCCTTCGGGTGTTCTGATATACCTGTCTGGGACTTGCATTGGAACCAGGATCAGAGGTCTCACATGAGTTAAACTTCTTTCCTTTTTGTTTTAACTTGACATGTGTGTTTGTGGGGATTTTGTGTGTGCTCTGGTTCATTGCTGTGCCTATGGACAGGAGGAGTAGGTGGGAAAGAGGCAGGGACTCCGTGCAGCAGAGTAATTGTTGCAGCTCTTACTTCATCAAACAGGGAACTAAATTTGATTTGGTTAATTATTTGGATGGCTTGAGAAAAAATGTGTCATTAACTGTGGAGCAGATGAGGATACTGCTAACCTTCTAATTTCTCTCTTTGCAAGACAAAACAAGAGGCAAGAAATTGTTGCCTGTGGAACAGGGAGGGGTTAGCTCATCATAAGGTATGGGCAAAATAACCACGTGCCCCAAAAACAGCATCTTACTTTAATTAGTGGGATTTAGTGTATGGAATTTGCAGTTCCTTTACAGGACTTTTTTTATGAATTTTTTTTGAGGGGGGGATCCATTCCTATTTTCATGTTTTTAAAGGACTTAAATAATTGTAAGCTAAATGTGAACCAAGAAAACATCTCCTAGCAGCTTGTTGTGCTTGTGAGCTCATGAATTTTCTAACAGAACCATGTTATCCTGGGTTCTGAATTACACAAATAGTTACATATTTGAACTGCCTTGCTCTTGATATATCATAGAATCATAGAATAGTTAGGGTTGGAAAGGACCTTAAGATCATCTAGTTCCAACCCCCCCTGCCATGGGCCAGGGCACCTTACACTAAACCATGCCACCCAAGGCTCTGTCCTTTATATCCATATTTCAGTTTCGCTAGGATGGTTTTGTAAAAGATTTTGCTGCTCCTTTTTTTTGGTTTTAAAACAGTTTTCTATACCCTTTTGGTCCTTGCGTTGTGTGGACAACTTGAACTTTTGCCTGTGTGATGACACCTATGGTTTCTAGCAAAAAATACCAGCTCATATCTGAAAGTGCTCATCAGATTCTAAGGCAAATTGCAATGGGTCAAAGCACTCTTCCCAGCAGAAGAAATAACTTGTTCCTTTTGGTTCTTACTAATACTTGAACATACATTCTTTATGGATTCCCCAGTTTCCTGCTATAAAACTTCAGTAAATCTTTAATTCTGAGTACAGAAAGTTTTCTGCCACTCCAAAAGATTTTAGATCCATGTTACCAGACTTCAGTCTCCTTCCTGTCTCATACTAAATATGATTAAAATAAACCCCTAAAGATCATACTGATTTATGGCAATAAAAGCAGGAGAATAAAGCCTCAAAAATGAGCATACAGAAGAAAGAGACTTGAGTTGCAAAGAATCATAAAAGGAGCCTGGGGTACATCTGAGAGGAACTTAAAACTAAAAGTATTTCTTAAAGATAAGGCTGTAATATGATGGGACACTTCGAGGGAAAATTAAAATCCTTTTCTGCTGAGAATGCACAGTGAAATACGACTGATCGAAATGTTTTCTAGTGCAGCTTTACTAGCTGTGTGGATAGGGGCCAAGCCACATTTGAACTCTTTCTGAAACCAGACAAATAGGCATTGTTTATCCTAGACTAGCCAAACTTTCATAAAACAGTTCAGTCAGGGCAACATTCATTTCTAGTCTTAATTAGCTTTCAGAATGACTGTAGAGGGAGGACATTTTTCATCCATGTCCTTTTTGATAGTCTCTTTCTTCTCTTGTCAAATACCTCTATTCTTCCTCCCACTGGGGTAATTGCAGCCATCAGCAGTTGCAGTGGGAAGTGCATGTGGAGCTGAACCGAGCCCTGACAGAACTGGTGTGCAGCATGCCTGCTGTAGGCAGAGTGAAAGCAGTGTTAAAATGCTAATGCCCTCCCTGTACTAACATTCCTGCTGTTACACCACTGTTGAAGGTTTCCAGAAAAGATTTGATTACCTCTCTGTTGTAATTAAGAGAATATATTAATTTGAACCAGATACAGTCTATTTATTTTCAGCTTTTAAAGACTGTTCAGCACTTTCAGAGGCTTCTCATCCACAAGTATTCTTTACATGTTGTGTTTTAAAGAAAAAACAGCAAAAAAGTCCTTTTCTGAAGTACCTGTGTGTTGGCTTTTTTTTAATCTCCTCTTGAGGAGGCAGGTTATTAATTCCATGTTCTTCAAGCTGGCAACAGTTCCTGAACTCCAAGTTAACTCCAAGTTAATTTTGATTTTTACCTTATGAAGGCATTCAGAGGAGAGGTGTTAGAAACCTTAGTCTCACCAAGAAAACAGATGAGTTGGCAAAAGGAAACATTTTTTAGCTCTTGTGTATCAACAGCTTTTGGTCATGTTGTCTTCCTGTCTAACCCCACCCACCAACTTATTCCTGAAAAATGCAATCTCAACTGAAAGGGGAAAATAGGTTGTTAAGTAATTGTTAGAAACATTTAGCAAAGGAGTTACAGGCTTTTACTCATCTCTGTAAGGTTTATTTATTTACAAGAATGTTAAGTCATTAAATGCTTATAATCTGAGAATATGCACATCCGCATAGGCTCTTCTCCAAGTTTTTCTGACAGATGAGGCAGAATGAGAACTTCAGCACAGAATTGAGATTTAAAAATGGGTTTAATAATTGGCTTTTTATCTTTGCAGAATCTTGCAGCTAAGCTGTTACCTGGTTTTCATTAGAAGAGGTTGGGTATGGTTGTATACTGTAGGAGTTTAGGGCAAATTTCTGTTAGATAACAACCTATGGGAAATGCACTTGGCAAACCCTTTACAATAAATGGGGAATTTCTGCATGTTACTTACTTGTTTTCTCTTTGAGATATTAACCATGTTGTATTTTTTTTGTTGTTGTTCATTAAGCCAAGGACCCTTGTCATCCATAAGAGCAGCAATCAAGAGATGTAAGTCTACTTTTCCTATTTTTTTTTTTTTGAGAGCTGTAGTATTGTGAGATTGCTACATCTTTTTTTTTTTAGTAACTGGTTAACTTCATATGTGAAAACAAAGTAGCCAGCAGGCTTTTGGGGGTTGTAATTTCTTCCTTACTCTTTTGCTTCACATTAGACCGTCTTTTATGTTTTGCTGACGGGCTGTTCCTTCTTGCCAATTACTAACATGTTCTTATTTATCACTTGTATATTTGTGCACAGATGTGATCCATCTCTGAAGAACTTGGATTACACATGCCCAATTTTTAGTTTACAAAACAGAAGATTGTTCTGTTTTAGCAGAAATCTGCAGCAACTGGAGACAGGATTAGATTCATGCATTGTGTTCTTGTTGGAAAATAAAAAATTGTTTATAAATCTTGAATGAAAGTCCAAACTCTTCTTCCCCGACTTCATCGTTTAACTCCTCTTTCCCTTTCCCTGCTTGTGATATTTCCAGGCAGATAATTTCATTAACTTAATCTTCTGAAGTCTTTTATGAGATTTCTTTCTTCTTCTTTTCAGTTTTATTTCCTTTCTATCCATGATTTCAATTTCCTGTTAATGAAACAACCCTCAGGATTCTGCTATAGGGAAAAGTAAATAAGTGGATGTACTATTGACTTGTTTCTCCGGGACCTATTAGTCAAGAGCTCATTAGTATGGATTAGGTTGGAGGTAGTCAAAGGGGATCATGAAACTTTACTCAAAGCAAGTCTACATGATGCTGTAGTCAAAATGCAGCATTTTATCTGTGCCGTTGCTGCCATAGATAGGAAACTGGAAAACAGTGAGCACCGGACCACAGAGAGCGTTTTGTGGTGGAGTGAGAAGTTGATTCAGGGTGCCTAAGCCCCAGTACCTCATCTAACTGGGAAACCTTCTGAAAGATCATTATGCAATTGATATCTCTGTTTCTGAAAACGTAGTTGCAAGTGATACTTCGTTTTGAGGCACAATCAAGTAAAAAAAAAAAACAACACCAAACTTGTCAAGAAGCCCTGGCTCCTATAACATTCTACTTAATAATATTAATATGTAAACAACTATGAATATAAGTACCATGTGAATTATTCAGATTATAAGATAGGAAAAAATCCCCATGCACATACCAATGCATTGCATGTGAAATCATAGTTCTTTGTATCCCAGTAACCATACCTGTGGGCAGACCTAAATTAAAACTGGACCCTGAATAATACCTAGCTGCACTTGTCATTAATCTGGAAAAAGTATGGTATTCTCTGGAAAAAGTGTATTTCCCCTAACAGAGTTACAAATCTATTTTAATTTCTTATTCGCAGCGTGCATGGGCTGCTTATCTCTGATTTTCAATAAACATGATAGGTATGTGCAGGGTTTCAGCTTTCCAACCAGTTGACAACGCTTTAGATGACTTTGTATCAATAAGTCTCTCCCTGTCTTGCGGCCAAAAAGGTAGAATGTTTAGTTTCTGACTACAGTTCTGGATAGGAATGCAATACCATTGTGTTTCAGTTGTTTGACAGCTCAGAATTCAGAAAAGTGAGCTCAGTTTCTTGGAGAAAGCAAGCATGTGAACATGAGGTGTATTTGGAAGTAATTTTTTAGTCTCAACTTTCCATAAATTACCTCTGGATTTTTTGTTATGGTTAAAACCATCACAACCTAAAGGCCAGGACACACTGCTAAATGCAGCTCTCACTGAAATCAGTGAAACTATTTCCATTGACGCCAGTGTAGCAATGTGCGCAGGAGTGCCAGGGAAAGTAAACAGAGGCAAGCCAAGAGCTGCAGTAGTGAGTCAAAGGGGAACAATGTTTTTGCTCACTTCTCTACTCTTCCAGAATATGATGATGTTTAGGAGAAGGACCACAGAAGCAAGTCTGCAGGCCTAAAATGCTGAAGGAACCTGCAAGCTTGTTTCATTCTCATTCTGTCCTAAGCAAATATGTGGCTGAATGAAGGATGTGTAACAGCTTGTATGCGCTCTGAAATTGTGGCTTCCCATTTGGCAGTTTTGCAGCCATTTTTGGCTGTGGGTTTTGTTTGTTTTTTATTTTTGTTCTGTTTTGCTTGGGGGCTTCCTAGATTCTGTTGGCTCCTACTTTTTCGAACCAGATCATTTCCATGACCCTCATTCGCTCCCCATCTGCACAAACATTTGTGCTGGCATAATGCTGGGAATGGTGCAGAGGCAGGAGCATACAGCCCAAGGAAGGGTGTAGGAAGGAGTGAAGTGCTTCATAAATCATTATTGTCAAATTTGAGTGAAACTGCAGGCAATGCCAGCCTCGGTGATGCTCAGCAGTTCAGTCGGCTGTGAAAAGGGTATTTGACCTCACTGAGGGTGGGAAGGGGAATCCCTGTCACCCCCCTAGGTTATTTTTAATCAGTTCACTCACTGAAGTTGCACAAAGAAGAACTGGAAATGGGAAACAGAGGCAGGAAACAGACTGCTGCTGGGGCTGTTACATTCCTTCCCCTGTGCTGCTAGTGATCTGAGCCCAAGGTGAGCAGGTTCAGGGAAATAAAAAGGACAAAAACTGTACAGAAAGTGCTTTTTTTTATTTAACACTCTGAACTCACGTACAGTGGGGTCGTAGGAGTGCTAATGTTCGTTCAAGAGGGGACAAAAGTCCATCTTTGGAGAGGGAATTGAGCATCGCCATCTCTTTTAGCTACATTCAAGCATTAAATCTGCCCAGCTCTAATGTCAGACAAGCTAACGTTTCCCTGAGGTCTCTGGAAAGAGAAACAGAAGAAAAGGAGCAAGACCTCCCCCTTGTGCCTAGAAATAGTTCAGGAGAAAAGCTTCAACTCTTAACAAAATTTCCAATTAGTTTGAACCTCTGCTTCTATACAAATAGTCAAATCAGATCTTAGGTGAAATCATACTTTTCCTTTTTCTTTTTCTTCTTTTTTTTTTCTGGTTTTGGCCTGAGGATTATCTGGTCTGTTTAGTGTCCCCTAAAGAAGGGCCTCCACAGCCATGTAACATCTTTCATATTGCAAAGACCGCAAGCCTTTTGAAAGCAACCATTCTGTCAGCTCTTCTGCTGTATTACCTTGTAGGTGAGGGAGGGAGCATTTTGAGGCTCTCCTTGAGGTAATATAATGAATAATCTTTATTCATCAGCAGCTATATGGTGAGAAGAATAACTTCTCAGTCTAATAGTCTATGTATTTCATAGAATTGATGGTTGAAATGTCTAGCCTGGTGTTAGAAAAGCATTAAAAGAAGCTATGGTTTTAAATATTAGCACACATTCTTGTTGCCGAAAATGATATAATTACTTTTAAAACTATTAATAATAGTTAATATGAATTAAGTTAAATAGTTAATTGGCAGGGTTGTGTTTATTCACAGCTGCTGGAAGGGACAATAGATAAAAATAATCATAAAAATGTGGAGCTTGATTTCCCACAAGGCTCGATCTGTTTGAGGCTGTGGGTCCAATCTTGAATACAAAATGAAACTTGCTTTAAAAACACTTTGCAATGACAAAGCTGTTCAGTATTTCATACAGATTTCCTAATGGAAACATATGAATGTTGTTATGCAGTGTCTGTATTGTAGAAGCACTCAGTGCTAACAGCAGGGTGGTATCTCTGAACAGATCCCTGAATGAACTTTATGGTTGCTTCTATATTGCCTTAAAAGCTTGCCTGAATGAGTGTAAATTCTTGCTCTGCTCTCTTCCAAAGATTCAGAAGTGCATGTCAGACTTTGTTGCCACCTGCTTGTCTGTAGCATCATAATTCATGGGTTTGTGGTATAGTGGTGGTTGTACTTACACAGGCATCTTGATCTCATAGCTTAAAACGCCCCCTGCACCATAATCTGTATGTGTTTCAAATATAAATGACATATTAAGTGCACTTGAAAAGTAGGATCCATAGAAGAAGCAGTGGAGGAAAAACATCTGAAGCATAAGTATGAAGCACAAATTGAGTACTCTTTACCATTGCACATTCAAAAATAATTGGATAAAGCCCATTAAATAATGCATGTAAGAAATATGTGAAAAAAATTAATCTATAAATCACTAATTTGTTCTTTATATACAGTAATAGCATTAGTCCTTTTTCTTGCTTAAATTCCACTATACTAGGTTAAACACATTTAAGTGCGTCATTTATGCTAATGGAAATAAATAGTGACAGTGTTACGAACTGATTTGACATTTTTTTCCTTTCCCCTGAGATAAAGTTTTAAGATGAAAAAGTGTTGATTTTACGCACTGCGTTTTTCCTCTCTCACCCCTTCTTTAACTGTTTTGCTTACCTTTTACTTAAATACCACTAAGCATATGCTTCTGCAAATGTCAGCTGTTCTCACCCTGATCGCTTCTTAGTGTGGAAGTTGAGGAGGTAACAACAGTTGTCAGTATGTAAACCGGCACTGAAATACATTTCCATTGACTCCCCTGGCGGAATAAAAGTTTTAGAAATCTTCAAGTTGGCATAATTTGAATTCTGGGGAGAAAATTAATAGCAAACTTTTTCAAGGCAATCCACAAAGGGAAGGCAGAACAGACTTACAGGATCAAAAGACCACAGGGCCAGAAAAATGGCTGCAGGTTTTTTCTTTTGTTTTTAAATCAGGTGTGTGCTATATTTTAAAAAATCATGTCTTCTCTCATACACTTCTTAATTTAAATTAATTTCTTTGAAATGGTAAAGGAATAAAAGCTGTGCAAGTCTTGGGGTAAGCATTATTTAGAAAATTTATATTTTCTTTTCACTAGCATTTGTTGGAACTCCACATGAATGCATGAAAGCAGAAGATGAAGCAGCTTTCACCTCTGCTCCTACTGTGGATTTAAGAGCTTTCTAAACAAAATGTTCTAAAAGTGTGGTTCTAACAAAAATGTGACAGCAAAAGAGGGGAGCAGTTGATGGAAGGAGGAAAATACTTTGTCAAGGTCCTTAAAAAAATAAATGTTCATATTAAAAATTCATGTACATGGAAGTAGCTTTATTCCATAAATGCCTGGGAGATTAGTTGGTTTTTTTGATGTTTGCTTTTTTTTTTTAGCAGAATGAGCACATTCCAAAAACATATATGATGCGTTGGGTGTTAGCCCTTTTGAAAAGACGTATTTATATCTACTAGTAAAGTTATTTTATGTATAAATATTTTAAATTAGTTGTTTTCAAGTGAGTTTAATTGTTTACTTGAAATCTGGAGTTTGATGTACTACATAGATGCCTCACTGGAGTTTTTCTGCCTATGATAGGTAAAGAGAAAGACCTTTCAGACTTTTTTAGTTTGTTCTTATTTGTTTTAATAACTTTGGTAAATAGAAATACATTTAGAGTCTCACAGGAGAAAACAGCGTATAGAATTTACCTGGAAATGAAAAAAAATTAAAGAATTTGTCCAGTTTATCAATTCAGTTTTCCATCCCTCATTAATTAGCTTTTATTTCTAATGGCCTTATCATTGTAATTTAACTATACTCCAAGCAGCTGTATTGAATACATTTACCAAATTAACTTTTTTCCATCCTCTTTGCAAAAGTAATATTGAAATAGGTTGGATTGGGTCAATTTGGTGTTTGGTTGGTTGATTTTGATTTTCTTTAACGTTTGTATTTGATCAGTGCTGTGTTGGGATCTCTGAAGAAGAAAGTTAAGGTGTGGTGTAGGGGATTTTCATTTACATGTTTTAGGCAAACAGTTTGTACAGAATCAGTTTAGGAATGCGCAATCATATCCAAAACTTTAAGGTGTGCCTCTTACTGGGATCAACCTGCCTGCCTATACCTTTTTGATAGGTGGGAGTATAAATTATGGGATCCTAGCTTCTTTGCATCTGTATTAACTCTTTAGGGTAAGCCGTTATTTTTTGGAAGGGAAAATGCACAGAACCAAATAAACCATGATTTTTAAACTAAATAAAGCATTCAAAGAGATTTGATTTTCCTCTCCTCATTCTTAGAGTGGCTCTTTGTAGAGCCGTACGGTGGACATTTCCATATTCAGTTATATTCTTAATAGTTAATTTATTGTAAGGGAAAATTCTAAGCAGCCATTGTTAAAATCAGCATGAGACTAGAACTAAATTCTGCCTTTTTTTTTTAGTTTTTTTAAGGCACTATATTGTGAATAGACATTACATTTGTTCTCTTCCAACACTGGCATGTGCGCTGCACTTGCATGACTAACCCATTTGATCATGGTTTCTGGCCTTGGTTTGTTCTCCTCACCTCTTCTTCCTCTTCTGTAACCCCTTCTTTTTTTCCTCCAGCACTCATGAATAGTGCACATCAAAAATGCCCTGTGGAAGAGGTATGTCTGACACAACACTATGCGACTCTTGAATCAATTATATTATGCCGATTTCAGCTAACGATTCTGCGAAGGCACAGGAAAAGCATAGTTTTGGCTTTTGCACAACAAGACTCTACCACTTCCTAAATTGCACTTGCTAGGCAAAAATTTGTCCCTTGGGTAATTTCCTTTTCTCTCTGAAGAAATCAAAATAAAAATACAATGTGGCCATTGAAAAAATTATTTGAATGTAAATATGACAAAACTAGAAAAAGGAGGAGGTCAGGATTCACTTATTTTGTGGAATTTAAAATACGTGGTTTAGGAAAAAAAAAAAAAGAAATGTTGCTGACTTTTAATCCACAAATGGTAAAATTTTAGGAAATTCCTAGCTGAGAACATTTAATTTTTTCCTTTTACATAAAGGTGAAATAGTTTTTGTGCCTTAGTGCATTTCCCTTCTCTAAAACAATCAAAAAGAGACATTAAAACCAGGTTAAATAACACATCTTGGAAACCAGGCATCAAAAGCAAAGCCAGACATGTTTAACACTTCTTTTTGTTTTATTCATGGATTGTTCTAACTAAAGAAAAAGAAGTTTCAACTCTAAGGTCACCACAATGCAGAATGCAAGAATATGTGGCAAGGAAGAGGAAAGGGGATAAGATCACCTCTACAGGTGTTAACTTGGACATGAAGTGACTTAAATATGGTTATGAAACTGCACCCTAAACCTTTTAAAAACTTCTCATATTTATGACAGATAATTTTTTTTAAAAAACTTGGCCACTCCTAAAATCTGGAATTTGCGATCAGTTGCTGTGTGTTCTCCATTTCATTGGTAGTGGATTAGCAAGGGCTCTGCTATTATCTTCATCTTATTGTTATGACAATATATTTTAACTTCTTCAAAACTTTTGTTTCATTTAAATAGCTTCTCGGACCTCTAGCCATAGTGAACAGCAGAGGGATAGAAGGTATGGTGCTGTTATTTATGCTGTAACTGTTGGTACTGTAAGACCTGTTAGATTACTTTTTATGGCTCTCTTTTTTATTTTTTGGTGGTTTTTTTTTGTTCTCTCTGTCCTTGATGTATTTAAAAATGAATTAAACTTGGAATAAAATAAAAATATTGTGATTCTTAAGCACAGGGTAGGTTAAGAGTTTGAGGAGTTTTCTCATCAACTTTTGCATGTGTCCTCAAAAAAAGAATGCAACCAACCATCAAACCTCTGCAGAACTGTTTTACTTTCCTGACACCTATTTACAGGATCACTTCACAATGAAAATAAGCACACTTTCAGGCCTCCTTCCAGTTTCTCAAAGGGTATTGAGAAAGGAGGTCACCAGCCTGGATAGCTGGTGAACTGAGTCTCTCAGTACTTCAGGTGTGAAGGAACTCTGGCCCTCAAAAGAGGGCTTAAAAAAATTTTAGTCTTTTTAAAATAGTTGTGCTTCTGCAGGGTTTTTTTCTGTCAGCAGACAGGAGCTTCTGTAGCAAATACTTCATCTACCCACAAAACTCACTTCTCAAAGTGTATTTTGTGTGAGACTCTTAAGTTGAGCAGTGATAGTCTGGTGGACATGGTCCAGGAACGTGAGCCATCGCTGTACCTTATGCTCTAAAGCTGTTGTTATGGTGATAAAACGGGTACTACCTACAGGTCCTTGTTGTGCTAGATGCCGTAAGCAAATAGGTCCTGTCCCAAAGGCCTCATGGGGCTCTCTCTGACCCACTTTAGCACAGTGGAAGGTTTCCCTAGAGGTCTGAGAATAGACAAGCTTTTAGGTAGCCAGCCAGAAGCAGTTTTAACTATCCTACTGCTTTCATGCTGTAGCAGGCTAAGGGCAAACACATGATTAGTTCTCATTATCCCGTGAAGACTAAGACTTCTTCCATCTAATTGAGTTACACTTGTGTTTAAGTACTTCAAGCATGTAAATTATTTCACTGAAGCCAATAAACCTACTTTTTGGCTTAGGCATTTAATTAGGTGCTTTGAATGGAAGCCTAAGTGCTTCTTAGAAAGGTCAGGTAAATTACTTTGAAATCATGAAAAAGCATCTTTGGCTAAATCAAAAAGACCTAAGCTATTTTGATTTCCCATGCTGAGAAATCCTTGGTCTTTTATACTTAAAAGAACTATTTTAAAATATTTTAGGTTATTATTCTCCTTTGCCTTCGTTTCTAGGCGTCCTGAAATTACAATAGTTGCTGCTGAACCCCTCCGGTCATCCTCCTGGTTTCCAGGTGCAAGCCCTGTCACTCCTCAGGGATTAGGATTCCCTTCTGCTTCATCTCATGCTCAGTGGAGGAGAAATGAGCATATTCCAGCTGAGGTAAGCGTGAACTTACATGAGGCATCTTTGATTTGCAAAGGTAAAAAGCACAGTAAGTCAAGAGAAGAACAGTGGTTTTGCTTGCTTGGATTTTCATCACATTGAGTAAAAGACTATGACAGTGTTCTTTTCCTCTGCATGTTAATTCAGTATTTTTGATTTTTTTTTCTTTCTTTTTTTTTCATAAAGAATCACATCTGGATGTACATTAATATTTACATCTCTATTTTGTAGCTTCCGCCATCATATGAGCAGGTGATAAAAGAAATCAATCAAGTGCAAGTCAATACAACAAATAATAATAATGCTGCTGCTCCTAGACATACCACTACTTCTGCAACACAAACTGACTTTCCAGAGGAACTAATCAGCCATTTGCCAGGAAGTAATGTAAAAACTAGTGTGCCTACACACTGGGAATCTGCAGGCTATCCAGGTGAGGCTGCTTTGAATTTCTCACTATGAAAATATTACTCTGTCACCTGAAGATGTTCTTTATTACTGGTCTGTGCAGCATTTACTATGAATAGCAGTTAAATTTCTGTGAAAATCCTCTCTGCTGAAGAAGTACCATTGCATTCATGGTGAGACTGTAATTAAATCTGGGAAGTTTTGCTCAATTCAGCCACAATGGTAATTGCTTTGCAGCCAGAGGAGCTCAGGTATCCAATCCGAATAGCAGCAGTGTTACACATTCAGACTGCAAAGTGTGCAAACCAAGCTGAGGAAGCTACTATACTATTCTTTGGTCTAGATGTTGCTGGCATGTCCCTCATGCTGTAAGCTAACACGTAATTTTGAACTCACAACATGTAGGTACCACACATTGCGGCAACCTCCAGCTTCTTCCTAGAGTTTGCATATTTTTTCATTTATCTTTTTAGAAAGAGAACTGCAGTTTCAGAAGCAGCAGTAAGTTCTGAATGAAAACCGTCATGTTTACCACCCTGAAGGCTGACAGACAGTAACATAAATAGAGTGTTCTGCAACAGATAACTAAAATCTTTTCTTTTATATTAACAGGGCAGAGTCCTCTTAAACCTCCTAGGCCTTCTGCATCTTCCCTGAATAGGCCTCCTTCAGAAAATGAGAATCCCTTAATAGTCTTGGAAATTTCTGAAGGTCAGAGGTGCCAAGAAAATCCCAATGCTGTGATATGTCCTGTGCCAAAGCCAAGATCAAGAAGCAATCTCAGACCTGTGGTCAAAAATACTGAAGGTGGGAATGACAATGGAGAGGAAGTGAACCAGTCTACCACAAAAAGGCAGCAACCTCCAATTCAGTCACCTGTCTTAGATGATAGCTTACTAGACAATCACTTGGCAATGGACAGCATGAGTACAGAAAAGAGCCAAAATAGTATTGTTTCAAGGATCAAAGTTTTTGAATCCCAAGGAACTAATGATACCTCAGGATTAACAAAAAAGCCAGAAATTGCCCCTCGTTTGTTTGCCCCAAGACCTGTTACTGCCAAGAAGCCAGTAGTTGCTCCAAAGCCAGGGGTAAACAGAATTTCAGGAGACTGGGATGTATGGACAGAAAGCAAATCAACACCTTCCAAGGAATTGCAGCCTCAACCTGAAGTAGTTGCGAGCAGTGTTGTAGCCAAACCTGAACTGCCAAAGAAGCCAAAGCCTGGCCTCATTAAAAGTAGTAGTAGTGATTTTCTTGATGCAAGGAGTGGATCAGTTGCAGAGAACAATGATGGACAAAAAAAATTTCCTGTTCCTGCTCCAAGGCCTCTTGTTCCTAAAAAGTCATGTTATGCAGAAAATCCTGCCCTTTCTTTGGCCTCACTGAAGCCGATTGCTGCTCCCCCACGGGCTTTTGTATCTGCCCAAGACAAAGTTTTCAAGTCTCTGGGGGAATTGTCATCTGCAGCCAACTCCTCAGCACCTGCTTTGCAAAATAAACCAGATGTGGAAAGAGATCTGATCAGTTTTGATGATGACATTTTGCCCCTAAGTCCAACTTCCATAGTTAATGATAGCATCAGTTCTGAAGCAGCAGCAGGTAAGAAGAACTATTTTAAACTCCCTGTGGTTACTCTTTGCAGATGTATGATCCTGTGAGCTATGTCTACCTGTCTTGATGGGGTTTATGTTTGTATATAGAATTCTCGGTTTTCTATTATGTCGAGATCACTGTGAAATTACTTGGATTTTGGGTCTTGGAAGGTTCCGGAGAAGTATAAATCTCACAGTTTGTGTGCTGAATTTATTACGTGATTACTAAATAATGATAAAAAACTTAATGTTATATGCTAGATGTCACCTTCAGAATGTATCACAGTTCTCTCTGGGGAACTTAGGATATCGTATGTCTCGCCATTTAATCTGACTAATTTATTTGAGTGCCTGAAGTTCTGTAGTGGAAACCTGGTCATCTAGAGAAGCAGTAATGTTTGTGGCATTTAGTGAAACTCGTGATCACACATGCTGGGATACTCTGTCCATCTCACCAGTGACTACTTTCTCTTTCTTATTGTCATGCAACTATATGCTTGCTACGCTTTTTTTTTTTTTTTAATAAGTGAAAATAATTACTTCATATGGACAGATTAATTACTACAGCCAAATCCCTTTCATAAACCTTGTTTGATATCATTAAACACTTGGGGTCGATTTTTGTTAATGCTGTTTTAGGTAGTTTAAGGTACAGGTGGGTGTTGGGCTGTCATTAAATTTTATAGCAGTAGGTTTTTCCCTCTTAATATTCAGGTATGTCCTCATGTGGCTTACCAGTCCCATTGCAATTCAGGGGGAGTTCTGCCCTAAAACAGGTGATGTGTCACAGAAAACACTTGTTTAAGGAAGTAGCTATGATTTTTAATCTTTTCTTTCTTTTTTTTCTTTTTTTTTTTTTTTTTAAACCTCATGTGTTTGGTTTGTGTTGCAAGGTTTTGGTAGTGAGGGAGCTACAGGGGTGGCTTCTGTGAGAAGCTGCTTGAAGCTTCCCCTGAATCTAATAGAGCCAATGCCAGCCAGCTCCAAGATGGGTGTGCTGCTGGCCAAGGCCAAGCCCCTTGGAGACGAAAGTAGAGCCTCTGGGATAATACATTTAAGGGTGAAAAGTTGCTGCAGAGGGAGAGACCCCACGCTAGAGCAGGGTAAGAGTGTGAGGAGTCCTCCCCTGAGGAAGAACGACCTCAGAGACAATGTGTGATGAACTGATCAAGCCCCCCTGTCTTCCTGCATCGCTGGTGGGAAGGAGGTAGAGAAAACTGGACTAAAATTAAGCCTGTGAAGAAGGGAGGAGCAGGGAGACGTTGCAAGATTTGCTTTTATTTCTCATTATCCAACTCTGATTTGATTGGTAATGAATCAAATTTTTACCACAGGTCAAGTCTATTTTGCCCATGATGGTAATTGGTGAATGATCTCTCCCTGTCTTTATCTCAAATCATGAGCCTGTCATCATATTTTCTCTCCTCTGTCCAGCTGGGAAGGGGGAATGATAGAGCGGCTTTGGTGGGGACCTGGTGTCCAGCCAGGGTCAACCCACCTCACCTCATTTATCTTTAAACATCTCAGTTTTCAGAAAAGAGGAGCATAGATACTGTGTAGTTGTCACAGTAAATTGATATTAATGGTTGTTAATAAATGTGCTTTCTTCACAGTTTGTGGATTATGTTGTTAGATGGAGTTCTTTTTTCTTGTTTCACCTCTATGTTGACATAAAACCCCCAAGACAGATATGGAAAGTCCCTTAAAGCCCTAAACTGTTAATATAGGTGTATTGGGATATACAGATATCAGGGAAACTTATGAAAGCAGTGAAATAAGGCAACTGAAGATCCTGAAGGAGAGGTGATTAGCTCAACAAGTCTATTTTTCTCTTGAACTGACAGATGCCAGGAGCACTGCAGATGCTGTACCAAGCTGTGAAGGAGGCAGGAGTACAGGATGACTAGAAAGGCAGTTTGTACTTACATCAAGGAAGGGTATGACTTACAGTGTTTAGCTGGGAACAGAGTCATGCTGGTCATGTCTGGAGATGGGAGTCATGGAGCAGCCATTGTGCATGTCATGGTTTTAGGAGAAAGTTGTAAGCGTAATGGATAACTCCTGTTTTCTGTGCATTTAGGGTAAACCTTGATTAATAGATGCAACAAACAGTGAGAAAATATAACTATTCTAAGTAGCAAGCAGGAAAAGAGAATACTTACCTTTTGAAAGTGCATAAAAAGGAAAATGATGTTTTGGCAATGTACACTAAGACCATATTTCTCCCAGCCTGAAAAAATCAAGTAACACTAATTCTCTTAAATCAGAGGTTGAGTGATCCCAAAAAAAAATCACCTGAAAAAACAGCTGTCACAATGAAGTGGTAAGAATGCCAGTCTTCATCTTTCTGGTTGGTGTCCTAGGTGTTGTTCTTGATTTAATTAAGAAGAAAATACTTTCCATTCTCATGGTTACAGAAGAATTATTCAGATAATAGTTTCCTGACTTCTTGAGTCATCTGTCCATGATTTTATTAATTCAGTAAAATGGCATCTTCTCTGCAACCCCTTCTTGCCTACTAAAGAGTGAAAGGTCTGACAGCGTTACCACTTCTACACTGTAAAATTAGGATTCATTCCAGATTTTGAAGGCATTTGTGAGTTCAAGATCATATCTCGTACTCCTGACTACCAATACTGTGCTATGTCCTGACAAAGCATCCACAAGAAGAGCACTCACTTTCTGAAAAATGAGGCAATGCAGAGCACTTTCTTATGTTCCCATAGGAACGGCTTAGGACTTTCAAGATGAATCCATAGTAAAATGTTTTGTAAAGGCAGGAAAAGAAGCTCTAATCTTGCTCCCGGTTCCCCAGACCTTTGCATTTCTTACATATTTGTCATTGTCATCACTCTGCAAAATGACAGCGCTCTGCTTGTTGTTATGGCAACTGTAGGAAAGGAAGGAAGCTTTTATGCAGCGGTGTTTGAAACTAAGCACCAACAGCTTGTTTGTCAAAGAGCAGTGTTACCTTACAAATTACAGCATTCACAAAACTTAACTTTTTTCTGATACAGCACAAACACATCTGGTACTTAGGCTGTAATGTAAATAGAACTGGATGGATCGATCACTGCTGCAGCTAGTGCCTGATGCAAAAGTAAGAAGGTGCAGTTGACGATGAGAAGGGTGCAGAAGTTGAAGTAAGCATGTGAATGCAAAGGTGAAACAGACAAAACAAATCCAGAGTCCTCACAGCAATTTAGTTAACTGATATAAAGCATCAGCTTCCTCTGACAGAAGGCTATCATCTTCACAGTATTGAAAGATATTTGAATTTTATGTATGTGCTAAGATCAACAGTGTTGGTAACAAAACAGTTTATAGTTTCACCAGTTTGTCAGTATTGAACTGGTAGTTTAACTACCAAAGCTCCTGGATGATTTTCTGCCAAGTTTGCCTCAGGCAATCACATAGGTGTCCTCAGTGTCTGACAGCATCTCCAACAGCACAGCTGTTAGTACGTGCCCTTATCCAAACATTAATGATTTTATCTTTGTCTTACCCATATGGAGAGGGGGAATCATTCTGGTGCAAGTAGAGACTCTAGATACTGAAATCCCTTTCAAAGCTTTCGGCATCCACTCTGCCAGCTGAAGTCTGTGGGAGCTTTGGAAGCTCAACAGCTCTGAAATATAGAGGTGAGCTCTGGCAGAACCTTGAATCCAACTCATGTATCTGATGCTGGCCCAAGGGAAGTGCCAGGAAGAAGTCAGGAATGACAGATCTGTAGAACTGCTCCTTTCATCAGCAGCCAAAATCGATGCCAGTTTTAGGTACCATAATTTTGGACTCAGAGGCTAGGGATAATGTTCAAAGCCATTTGTATCCTAATGAAACTACTCCTCTTCAAGTCAGTTATTTAGAATGTGAAGGCATCTGTTTGGGACTCTAAATCTTGAGGTGCTAATGCTTTGATGACAGTTGTGATATTTGGATCATCTGGGGTATTTTTATATTTCTCTTATAGCTGATAACAGGGATTTGTGCAGCTCCTGAAGGTTAAAACTTTTGGTAATCTGTCAGGTGGGCTCTGTTCTCACTAACTCATTTTTACAAAGGCTTGGAAATAAAATCCTAGTGCAAGTTGAAGTGAGTGTAAATTCTGTGGCTTCAGAAGATGTATGATTTTACCCATAACTTGTATTAGTTGTTATGTTAAAGCATGTAGTGTGCATGTTTGCTAAATGTTCTCATAATGTCTATTTTGGATAAAGAAAATAAGATAATAGTGCATTTAAAGCACACATTTAAATTAAAACCTGGACATGATTGTGCTGGAATGTTTTCACTCCTTTTTGCATGTGAAGAGTTGTTCTTCTGTCTCATCTTCTCTCCCTCTCTAAAAGAGCATAAAATTCACTGATTGTTCTATGCCTGGTATAGCAGAACTCAGTTTAAGCCAAATGTAGTTGAGAGAGAGCCTTACCTTATCAGTAGGAGACGGCTCTCTCTTGCTATCTTTATTATATCCATGTATTTCAATTCTGACAGTAATACAACTACCACATTTTTTAACTCTTTTTATCTGTGTGTCTGTTTGTCTGCTTCATCACAGTTCAAAAGTTCATTTCTGTCTGCATAGTGAGAAAAAACCTCAACCAAATTAGAGCTGCTCTCCATTTTAATGTATTGTTCCTTCTTGTGGCAACTATTCTATGATTCTGTGATTCTGTGAATGGTGGAATTTGTGTGACATTGTAATCAATTCAGAAAAAAATGCTGTTTGAGTAACTCTAAAGTTGTCTGCTGTGGGGATATTGCCCAGCTGCTTGTTTTTAATTGCTTCCTCAGGAAGGAAGATTAAAAACAACTGAAATAGTTCCAACTTGTAGATTAGCCCAGACATATGTCCAAACTAATGCAGCTTTTCTTAGGGTTCTGCTGTGTTATTTCAAATTACTCTTGTTGGGGCTATTTTAAAGTTACCTGTCTCCTTTTTTACTTACTACCAAAAGTATCATCCACAGGGAAGGGTAAGCTATCTCATCCATTTTAATCTGCCATTTGGCTTAAACACCTCACAAAGCCAGATATACCTGAAGACACACTACTGTGGGGTGGAGTAGTGGAGGTATGGGTCTGTGCTCTGTCCTGTTGGTTGACCATCTCCAGCAGAAGTGGTAACAACATCCATTAATTCTTCAGATGCTACAGATATTTGCTTAGTAAACAGAAATTGGAGCCTTCATGGAGATTGTAAGTGACTCCACTGTTATCACGAGAGAGCCTTATATCTAGTTTCAGGAAACAAATAAGGTTTTTTAAATCATGGCTGCATAATAGATGAGGAGCCCTTTAGGTTGTCAAATGCAAGTGATTTTACTTTTGAATTCCATGTCCAGAGATGCTATTAAGTAGTAACACACAAGTAATAATATTATTAATAATAATTGTTTTCTCTGATGATTAAATCTGTTTATTTTACAATCACACTTAAAAAAGCAGATATCCTTTGATCAGAAAGATTGTCAAAGAACAACAAAATCCTTATTTAAAAGAAGTGTTTATAAATACTTCTTTTCCTTTGCTGAAAGCACGTGAAATTCTTGCAAGAAGGTAAATATTTTAAACAATATTATAAATTTCCTTGCCCTTCACATTTTGAAGATTTTGTATGCCTTGCTGCTTTCAATCACCAGTCCTCAGCTTTGGAGATTTCCAGCTTGCCTGTTTGGGGCACTTGAACCTCTTGCTAATGAAAAAACATCCGTTCACCTGGCAAGAATGGGCAAGGCTGTGTTCTTAATCTCCAGGGTAATTTGGGGGGTTGTTTTTTCATCACCCACTGTATGTCCAAATACCTCTGGCATCCAGTTTTTGAAGTTAGAGCAGGTTATGCAACCCATTTCTAACAATGTGACCTCATGGCTGACCTGTTCTGGGCAGGAGGTTGGATTAGAGACCTCCTGAAGGCTCTCACAATCTGAACTATCCTAGTCTTACTTCAACCAGCAAAACAGATTAACGATGTAGGAACAGCCTCCAAACTCTCACATAATAGCTCTTGCTGGTGTACGCAGTCCGTTTGTGCCGAAGGCAGTGTGATTACTATCACTTTTGCTACTTTTTACTACTATGGACAAGCTAGCAATGACCCAAACAGCTGTACTTGTAGATACACACAGATAATAAGTGTGGGCATTCCTGCACTTTCAGAGAGAAGTGCTGAAAGCTCTGAAGAGGTCCATTTATATCTGTCTGTGTGTACAATGTAGCACTGTAGTTTTCCACACCATAAAAGCTTGTATTGCCATTAAGTATTACAATAGCCCAAGAAATTATGCTATTCTAGTAGTAGATTTTATTTTATCTGCTCTCCAACTTTCTAACACGGTGGACCAGGTATTTCATTGCTCAGTTAAGGACATCTTACATTTTCAATAAATACATTTAGGTTGGATCTTCTGTTGCATCTGTTAGCATTTTTTTTTCTCTATCCTTTCCAGAGAAAATCAAACTCTACATCATTACTTGACCTTGTGCACTTTTGTCGTGCTGATGGCTAGGCTCCTTCTGCAAACTCCACATGTATCCTGTAAACATCATTTACTGTTTGGATTGGATTCATTCCTCAAAATTAGTGATCACTGGCCTTGAGTTGCCTTCCTTTTTTGGTGATATATCACATGTCAGCAGTGAATAGTGAACAATGCCTAAACCTATGCAAGTAGTTCACTACATTTTGTCTGCTCTGAGCACCAATCAATATTGCTGGATAAATTATTTGTCTCCTGAAATCTTTGCACAACTCTTCTTAAAAAATCTTGTTAATATGTGCGAGGTTTGAAATTTCTGTTTTGGCACCTGCACATAATGTTTCTCTGAGAAAGGATAATCCTCAAGATCAAACTTTCTGAAATTACTATGTGCTTGCTCTGGTGCTTTTGATAAAACAGCAAAAGTAGGTGCAGAAATGAAAACTAATGCTTTGGCAATGACATTGGAAAAGCTACTTATATGTAAAGGCTATTGCTTAGAAGAGATTTTTACCAGCCCACTCAAGTACTCGCTTGACTAAAAGTGCCATATCAGGTAAAGCAAATCTCCTCGGCCTGATGAATCTTTGAGTGAAGCAGAAACACAGATTCTTCATAGCCTCTACCAAAATAACTGGGCTAGTCATGAAAAACCTCTGTGTAGACTGAGGAGAAGGAAATCTTAGAATGTTACGATAGCAGATTTGCTTGTCTCTTTTCCAGTCTGAAGCCAAACTAAAACTGCTTCTGAATACTGTATTCCTTTTATTTGAGTGACTTGGTCTACTCCTCTAGTGTTAGGACAGTGCTGAAAAGCCTGTTTTACCTCAGCTTACTTTCAGGTTATGCACAGATTGCATCCTGAAAGAGCCTGCATTTCATTTCCTCTCTCTCCCCTCTCCCAACCCCCTCCTTTTTCTGTTTTAATTTCACAGTTTATTAAAAGATCGTGACCAGGTCATGGCAATTTTCCATTATTTGCAGAGAGAGCTGCAAATTGCATATTTTGAGAAAGGTGTTTAGTCTATATTACTCCATCTCATCAGAAATAGCATCTCTGAGGATGGTGAACTGTTAATTTTGGTGATGAAAATACTGGGGAAAACTGAGATTGGGAAAATTACTGATGTTGGAATTTAGCTAGGATACCTGCCTAATATGTCTATTTATAGTTGTTGCGATTTACAGCGTCTGAGTGAACATCAGGTTTCTGGTTGTAGTATTTCACAGTGCTTCACCCCATTCCTCTTAGGGATGACACCTGTCAGTTTTCCATTGAATTTCCAGCTATATTACTAGGAGGGACCTGTTGTTGAAAATCTTCCTCCAAGTATGGGTGAATTATGCTTCCACAGATACCAGCGTGGTTTCATGGGGCTAGGTTTTAATAAAACTATTTGTTGATGAGGTTTGGCTCTAATATCTGTTCCTGGAAGATGCCAATAACAATAGTGTTCTGTGTGAAGAGAATGTGTGAGCCTTGCCTTTAACAGCTGATTTAGGTTTTTTAATTAAACATTGAAAGTAGACACAGTTGTGTACTTCTGTAGTGGCAAATGTTGTAATGTTAGCATCAACACCTTTCATACTACGTAGCTCTCATGTACTGACAGTGCTTCTGGACTAAGCATCTTCACAGCAGATATCACTGTTCTGTGCTTTTAGCTTTCCACATCTGATTTGTTTGGAGATTCCCCTTATTGCTGATGAGGTATCTGTTACTGTCTTATTACCTCTTGCTTAAAGACTACTAATAAATATTTCAGAAAGATACCAATCTGTCCTGCTCATATGGGAAAAGCCTTGTGTTTGCTCTGTAGCCTCCCAATTCTTTATTTTAAACAAGGATTGTAAGTGAGAGTGTGTGGGGGGAAAAGCCATCTCTCCTAAACTGGTAAAAGAAAGAGATGATATTCAGTGTATTTGAATACACAGCTTTCATTTGTCTTTCCTGTGAACAAGCACGGCAATATATGTTATCACATAAACCTTTGAAACAGAAGCTATAGAGAAGTGAGACTAAGGAAGAAACAGGCATTGAGCATCATTGAAAAAGTTCAATAAAAAAAAAATCAATAGAAGTCTGCTGATATGTGTTATGAAAAATGCCTTGCAGATTAATTTCCTTGAGCTGAGAAGCTTTAAATGAGTATATTAACAATCCTGGTTTCACACCTCTGTGAATTATGCTCAAACGATGCCCAATTGTTGTTAAACAACATAAAAATTTGATATGTTGTCAGTCCCATTGCACAAAGCAGCACAGTTGTTTACTGAGCCAATTCCTGCTGCAAACCCAGCACTGGGGAATGGATTAACACAAACAAGGTAATGAGTTTTAAACTAATTATGAAGTGACAACAGTATAATTGAACATATGATAATCAGTGGAAAACGAAGGTTCATCGAATGGTTTTCTCAGCCTTAGAAATAACTTTCCTCAGACTTAAATATTACTTCTCAGATTTATGGATGTAGAGACCTCTGCCAATGCTTGAATGGTTGAGAAAACCATTTCTATGCATAGCAGTGATTAACAGCTGACAAACAGTAATTTTGTACAATTTTAAATCTCCTGTAAATTTACAGGAACACAGATCTCTGATTGATTATTTTGGGTGTTTAGAGCATTTCCACTTGGCCTCACAGTGTCTATATTTTTATAAGATGGAGGCTTTGGAAAATTGTTTCCTCATTGTTCATGCAGAACTTCCTTAACCTCTGCAGAATGGGACCTTTAGAGGTGCTTTGTATGCCAGTGTGTTTCCTACAGTCTGCTGTTTGAAGCAAGGAGCCTGTGACTTAGCCCTGCTCACTTTTCTTCTGCTCGCCCTCTGGCTCCAGCTTCCCAACAGGCCAGTGCAGCACTGAGGCTCCACTGCTGTACTGCCTCACTAGGGTCACTCATCAGATATGTCATAGAGTTGCCAGATAACTGAAAGAGCAGAAAGTCCAGATTTGGTTTTCTTTTTTCAGCTGCTCTGAAGTCACTGTGAACACTAGCGTAAGAGTTAAGATTAGCTAAATCTTTCTTAATGCAATTCAAATGTTAGCATGGTAGCTGGCAGACACAAAGATAAAGGAAAAAAGGAAAATTACAACTCCAAGAGTGGGATTTTTGTTTCCTGTAATGACCATACTGCCAGAATGCTTTTACCCTTCTTGTGGTCTGTGTTTTAGTCCTCTAGAAAAACCCTGGCTCTGGTGCAGCTTTCATGGAAGAGACCTAAACCTTTTACTGACTAGTGCTAATCCATAACTTAAGATGTTAGTTATACCCTTACCTTCTAAAACATTGTGGGTTGCCTGTGCCTGGTTTCTGGGTGTGCCAGTGTCTTTGAAGAGAATGCGATGGAGTTATCTTCTGCCTGGATGGTAACAGAGCTTATTGTTAACTATAGTCTGCATACCTTTAGGTGTAGAAGAATCGTTGACCTTTCAAGGCCAGGTTGGATGAAGCTTTGAGCAATCTGGTCTAGGGGAAGGTGTCCCTGCCCATGGCAGGGGGGTTGGAACTAGATGATCTTTAAGGTCTCTTTCAACCATTCTATGATTCTATGATCTGAACTGTAAGCTTGAAGCTGTTGTAATGCAGCTTGACAGAAGGAATTGAAG
This sequence comes from Psittacus erithacus, assembly GCA_009867235.2. NCBI lineage: Eukaryota > Metazoa > Chordata > Aves > Psittaciformes > Psittacidae > Psittacus > Psittacus erithacus. Next base: position 85,519 of record WYDI02001419.1, read on the forward strand.
TGCTTTGATTAATGATTAAGATGTGACATGAAGGTACCCAGGCAGATTTCTGGGGAACCTGTAGGCAGGTAGATGTCTTGACTTTGAAAAAGACCATGGCACAAACCGCCATGGCACACCTGTACGTGATGGATGTGCCTACAAACAGAGCCTTGAGCAAGGGGCTAGTAGGAGGTGGACATCTGAGCAGGGGCGAGCATGCACAGGCCCTGCAGCATGTTGTCCCTGCTGTTGCTACACTGCATGCTGGCAGCAGGAGCTAGGGAGGGCTGGGGGCATGGACAGAGAGGGGACTGCAAAGAGAAGTGGCAACAGTGGTTGGGGGGGTTTTTACTGCCAGGTTGTGTGTGTGCGGGAGGGCAGTCCATTACACTGTAATTCAGCAGCTCAGTATAACACTGTGTTTTCTCTCCCTGAAATTACTTTGGGCCTATTTTATGTTACTTTTGGTGTTATATTATCCAAGTGTCCACTTGAATGCAAAACCCTGTTGCATTCAATTTTGTGTCAAGGTCTTGAATATAGTTTCCGACAGTTCTATGAATAGTACCATATCCCTAATGCCTTTCACCTCTAATCATTTACGGCTTTACAAATGATACTGACAGTATCTCAGAGTGGAAATTTATCAGAGCCACAATGTCTTTGTGTTGGTCTGTAAGAAATCACAATTTTGTATTACATAATATTTAAAATTGGGGGTTTTGTGTTGAATAAAAAGTTGTATCAAATATAGGACTTCCAAATTTATCAAAAAGTGTGGTAGTACTTTGGAGCAAGGGTATGTTTTTATAGAAAGGCCTGAAGAATTTAAAGAGATACCCAGCATACCTCCTCTCTGAGACTCTGACACTCCATAAATAACATCTCATTGAGCTACACGTCTTAAAAGGCCACCAGAGGAGATCAAACTCAGTTGTTGGGGCTATGAATATGTGTCATGGAGAATTTATTATCTGGAGTCCTTCTCCAGTTTCTACTTCACCTATTTACGATTCTGTTAAGCATTGCCTTTTTACTGCTTTTTTTGGTAATGTCAGAGAAAAAGGTGGCAGTTAACAACAGAGAGGAGATATATAGGAAGTATTGCTCTTTGTCATGAAGGTGTACTTGAGAAAAGAACCCATTGATTTGAATTTTATTTATGTCTGAGTATTTCTACAGCTGTCTTCTACATGCACATATGTTCCCATGCCTATTAATAAGAGACCAGTGCTTAAGTTTATGAAGCATAGAAAACAGTGCTCCTATCTTACCTATGGAATGACTGGACAGGCTTGTAGAGGAATGAGTAATACAGGCAGGAGCAGAGCTCAAGCATGGCTCCCAGTTCTTGGTCTGAACCAGCCTCCTGCTTGACACCAAGTTTATAATCAACAGTATTATGCAGAATCTTCCAGAGAATTAGTTGTTCTACAGCAAAGGCATTTTGTAATCAGTAATATTTAAATGCTTGTTTTGCTTTGCTTTGTTTCTGTAGGCATTTTATCTGCTGCAGTGCTGACTGTTTAGCTTTGGCAAGATTTTATTGATTAAAACTGTTTAGTGAATGTGTTCACAGCTATGTTTGCATATTAGAGCTACTGCTTTGAAAACGTTTCCCTAAAGCCATCTTGATTTCAGGTCCCTATTAGGAAGCAATGCAGTTCCTCTTGTTCAGTGGCTTATATAATCCCGGAAAGCATCTGGAGCATGTTTATGTGTCAACTATGAATGCAGATGTACAGAAAAGACATGTTATTTGCAAAGAGCTGAGTACTCTATTTGCATCAGCCTGATTTTATTATCACTTTCCTGTGTGTGAAATATGTAAGTCCTCAATAATGAAAGCAATACCCAGTGAGATTTTGTTCAACAAATAAATATTTAATAGGGGGGGTTGTTTTTTGTTTCTTTCCTTTTAGATCCATTTCAGTTCCTCACCAAAAGTGAACCTGCAAAGGAACAAACTGTTCAACCAGCTTTAGTCCGGAAACCCACTGTGATCCGAATCCCAGCTAAATCCGGGAAATGTAAGTTCTTCTCTCAAATTGTCTGAGAAATCTCAGAAAACCTTTTTAACTGTGTCTTGCCATTTACTTTGTTGAGTTGCTGTTTATTAGCTGTATTTAGCTACCAAAGGAATTTTGCGATATAGTTTAACAAGACAGAGGAGCCAACCTAAGGGCTGTGGTGGGAAGGAGAGATAGCTAGGAGTCATGTTCCCCTCTCCCTGCCTTCCAGCTACCTCATCTGGCTCCTTCTTTTGCACTATGTTTGATATCCCTTGCACTTTATGGAGCTAATGCATATCAGAGGTGAAACAGTAGGGACTTCTAAGGGGAGCAGCAGGGAACAGCTGGAGGAGACTTTTTTCAGCAGAAGCAAGCTTGTTTTGTCATCTAAACCATATCACAGAGTTATACCTTTGGTCAAATTCACTTCTGACATCAGCTGAGGATATTTGACTGCTGCTCCTGAACTTCCTGAGAGCAGGCTCCCCACTTGTCAAAGGAACAATATTAGTGTATTAAACTTTGCTTCAACCACAGCTATGTTGGGATGTAAGGATAATTTTCATCGATTACATCAAATAGTTTCCCTTGACCCTTATGAAATTTGAAATCTGTGGCCATTTAAGCAATAGTATTTTGGTAGCAGTTGAGGGGATAAAAATGGCATGTGAGAACTTGGATGCAAAAACCTGATGTTTGCATCCTTGACAAAGTGTCAAGGTCTTGACTATAGTTTTCTGACAGCTACCATATCCCTAACGCCTTTCACCTCTAATCTTTTACAGCTTTACAAATGACACCGAGAGTATCTCGGAGTGGAAATTTATCAGAGACACAAGGTCTTTGTGTTTATCTTTATATGCAAGAGTACACTCTTGCTTCTCTTTAGCCTTATGTTTTATCCTCAAAGCTTAGGGAGAAATGTCATGAGATAGCGCTTAAAACTCATATTTCAAAATAATGTTTTACTACACTGACTAGGTGTAGAGTCAGTTTGTAGCAACCAGATGTCCAGGTGGCTTTTCTTCTAAGATTTTCTCTCATTATTTCCCAAGTTCCCTTCTTCCCCTCCTCACCCCACCTCCCCAGTGCTAAAATACTAGGATTTCCTTTCCTCTACATAAGTGAGGAATGCATTTGAAATTATTAAAAATGCTGAGAAGACTGAAAATAAAGCTATGAGAACAAGTTGTTCTGTTAATTATGATCTTTCTGATCATAAAGAAAGTTTTTTTTCAGTTGGAAGAATACATTTACAGTCACTGTAAAGAACCCAAGACATAATTCTTCTCCAGAAATGAAATGGTGATTTCCATTTTTTGGGGGGGGGAAAAAGGGGAGAAAGACCTGACAATTTTTTTATAATTATTTTTTTTTCTTCCCTGAGCTGGAGTCTCTTTTGAGCTTGGAGATAACTGGTCCCTTGCTGCTCTCTAGTGGTAATGGAACTTTCCACAGGAGACTGCTGCCCATACTGTACTTAGCTGCAATTGTCAGGGGAGTACAAAGAACTGCTTTATGAGAGGCTGTAGCTGGAAGATTACAGGATGTGGAGGGACAGAAGCAGTTCCAAGAAAGCAGAGTAGTCATATGTCAGTAGAAATGTAAGATGTTAGAAGTTAAAAAATTAGAAAAGAAAGTTGTGCTTACTTGGACCAAGGTATAACATGTCTACAGTAGGATCTACCTTGTAAAAGGGCCGCATAATCGCAGTACAAGGGGTCTTTCACCATGTTGGGTGTGGAGGGAGATTAATTCTGCCAGGAACCACTGCAAACCTAAAAGAAATGTCCCGAAACAACTACCAAAAACACTAGCAAAAAGGGAACAGAGCTGGATGCTTAAGAATTTGAACTCCGGTAAAGCACTCATTTAGCATTAGCATTTTTGTTGAGATTTCATTAGAAAGGAAGTATTAAACTTCCACTTCAGTTATTACACTTATAAATCGCTGAAAATAACACCTGCCTTCTAATTCTTGGGTGGTTTTTTTCGTCCTTTTTTTCCTTTAATTATGGTCTTGTAAAGAGTGAAGTCAAGGAAATTAGGCCATCTGTATATATCAAGATTTGAAGTGGCGCGAATAAATAAATCTCTCGTGCTTTTTATAGATCAGTAAGACATGATTAGGAAAGATCTCTCCTGCAGTTACTGTCAGGTATTGGTTTTATTTTTCTTCCATCATACTAGCTTAGTGGAGTGATGAACTGCACTAGTTTTGTTTTTCCTGTGCTTGGTCACAGGTGGTCACAGGAAACCAACATGGTAACTGTGACTTCCTTCTAAGAAGAAGGGATTTATCCTTGAACTGATCCGTTTTTAAACATTACACCAGTGTTTTATATCATAATAATGCAACTGAGATGTTAAAAACAAACAACACTTCTCCTTCTTACAGGCTGTTTCTTTAGAGGTACTTTTCATGAAATGAGCAACTGAAAGTTTTCATTTGGATAGAATCTCTTTTGTCATCGATCTATAAATGTCCAGGCTGTCTACATATATTTTTACATAACTCCAAGACTGGCTGGAAGTCAGAAGAGCTTAAGTGTCTGAAGTTCTTTGTATGAAATTAATATTCTTGCTATACAAATACATTGTAAAATAAATGGCAGGGTTCTAATACATAAAGACAAAATGATTGGTACATAAAGACAAAGTGATACTGGCAAAATCTAAGTGCTTCCCAGGTTTCAGTGGGGGAGAATTTGAAAGCAGTGTAATAGATCATATAATTAGCAGGTTTTTATGTTCTTTATTGAAACTGAAGACATCATCACTCTTCCTTAGTAAGAGCTGTACTGCTTCCTCTTCCATTTCCTATATTCGCTTAGCACCTTAAAGACTACCAAAGAGCTTCCATCTCTGTTTTCTTTCTGTCACCATGAATTTTGAAGCAGGCAACCGTTTCTTTTCCTGCCTTTACCTTTCTGAAGATTCTTCTATCCAAGTCTCCTGATCTTTCAGGGTTACTTGAAATAACCCTCAGCTGTTTTCCAGCCTGAAGGATATTCCAGGAGCTGACAGCTGAAAAAAGTGAGCCAGTTTAGAAATGTGGCTGAGAGATGGTGATGGTGTTTCAGGGTATCCCATAATGGGTCTGACATTCCCAAGGGTAGAAACTCTTCTACTCGTCTAATATTATATCAACAAGTATTGCAGCTGAAACCCTGAAACTCTAGAATAATTTACTGGTGTCCTGAGCTTAAAGTGAAGATCCATTATGCAGGATGGAAGGTACTCCTGAAATTAACCCCAGAGTTGCAATATTCCCTTCATGTCCCTTTTTGCTTCACTAGTCTTTAAGTGTTCCTGCCCATTGGCTGCTCTGGCTTTCAGTAGGGAAGTTGTGTTCACAAAAAAATGCCCCAAACCAATATGCATTCCCTCACCTATTGCTGGTTCATGTAAAGAAGCTATTAATTAAACTTTCATTTGGGAACTTTTTGGGGTTTTTACAGCTTTAAATGAAATCCTGCATAGCCCTCCACCACTTCCTGCTGAAAAGCCTATTGGGAACACCTCCGATATCACAGTGGGAAAACAGAACAGTGGTGACCTAGTAAAAAAAGTGGTAAGTTAAGACTTTTTTCCTGTGCTTTGTCTGCTTTGGTTAACAGATCTCTTGTGACTCTTCAAGCATTCATAAAGTAAGTTATTTGAAGTACCAAAGGATTAAAAGGACTACTCAGAAATATAAGGCTTTTTTCTTTTAATTGCATTCTCTAATTTAATCAGATAATTTAGACTGCTGTCAGTTCTGAAAAGCACTTTGTTGATTTTACTGAACTTTGATCACATCTATCTTCAATTTTCTGTATTTAGTAGCTGGAATCGGGATATTCTACAATTTACTTTCAAAAGCACTGCAAAGTGGTTCAAAGTCCAATGAGATTTACATAGTGAAATGCTGTAAAAGTCCTTTAGAAATGTATTTTTTTAACTCCGTACACATGGTACTTCTTGGTGTCTGTGCTGATTTCCAGGCAGAGGAAGCTTTTCTGTAGATGAATGAAGCTTGCTTTCTTCAGCTCTTTCCTTCTAGTTGTTTTTTTCTGGTCTTGTTAGAGCCAGAGTAGAACCATCTATTAGGGAAAGTAAGGCTCTGCTCCTTGCTCCTGAGTACCTAGTAATGGTAGACATTGTAGCTGTGTGTCTTGTATGACCTTTGACATGGATTTACAAAAGGGAATTAAAACAAACTAGAAAATGACAGTAGAATTTCCAAATATTGAGTGCTGTGATGGCAAGAATGGCTGTCTGTCCTGGAAACCACGGCAGTAAAAAGATAAAGTCAAATTAAAAGCCCTCGCTAGCTAGAGAACTGCCATGAAATTTCTTTGTAGCCGCCTCTGCTAATAGGATGAAGTGGTTTTTAAATGTCATGATTGAAGAGGCTGTTCATAGAGGCTCCATCTTTTCTGAATAATGCTGAAAAAATAATGCCCAATACAAGACGTTAAATAACATTTTAAAGAACGCCACCTCAAAACTTTTCCAGTGTCATTCAAGTTATTGCAACAGGTGTATGTAAGCCTCAGATAATGTTTTTAAGAAAAAGACTGCATCAAGTCCACTGGAACATTTTAATCTTATCCTTGGAAAGATATGAAATTCTGTGCCTCTAAAGCTAGTATTCTTCGTCAGTGGAAGTGATTAACCAACAACAGTAAAAATTGCTGACTGTAAGCAGTAATTGGCACAGATTTCTTCCTTTTCACGCAAAAGGGGAATTATTTTGGTATAACATCCGCACCTGAAAGTGGTAGATTTCTTTCTAATCAGGATTGTTCAATCAGGAACATTAATTTGAGGACTTAAGCAAGGGTAAAAATTTTGTCACAAAATACACCTTGGTATTTTCTAGGTATGAAAAATCACCAAAACTGTTTACCAGTTTTAAGAACATGTATCCCTAATTAAGTAAATAAGACCATTCAGACCTATTGAATATTACTGGTTCAAAAAAGGATACTTTTGAACCCAGATTCAGCGCTGTCATTTACCACACTGTTCCACAAGCAGCTGTGCTTGTTCATAGGAGCTGGCAGTACTTTCTGGCACTGGGAAGACAATGAACAGCAGGAGGCAGAAAGGATGGTAACTTCTTAATCCCTTACTGTGGTCCAAGCCCTTCAGACATGGCACATGTTTCCCTCTGCTGACTCTGTTACAGGGCAGTAATCTCTGGCAGGCTCAGGATGGGCAGCTGAGAGGAGTAACATCATAATGTGCCAAAGCAAAATTCATCAGGATTTGTCTTTTAGATCTCTAGGAAACATACTTAGATGCCTTCTTTAATGAGAGCTAAAGTTATTTGCAAGAGATGCTGTCCTCTGTGAGTTTAATTAATGTCATGTTTTCTGCTTTAAGCCTATTCAGTGTTTCATCTGTCAAAGTTATATCAAAGCTGATGATGTAACTGCAGCAGTTGGAGTCCTGTGGGCAGTGAAATTGTACATTTGAGCCCTGACTCCCATGTGGTAGGAGAAGAGGGCTGGGTCATACTTAATGCACAACTCAAGCTGTAATTCAGGTAGTCACCCAGATGATTTACATTTTCTTCTGTGTCCAACAAGACTTTGAAATGGTAGAATGTACCATAATACTTATCACTTTATTCCCAGACCTCTAGAAACTCCTGTTTTTTCCTGTATGTAGGATATAACTTAATATAAGAAATGCATCATTTAAACAAGTTCATTTTTGTTTCTTAGGCTTAAAGAAATGGCTTTTTTCTTTTGAATCTTTATAGGAGTTGGATCATTCAGAAAAGGGTGGAGTGCCTCAGCTAGATCCTCTACTACCCCCAAGGTAAGTGTAGTTCTTCAGTGATTCACTTGAAAGTGATGTTTCTAGGTTAGTTTGCCTAGTTAGTCTCAATGTAGACACTACCGACTCTGGTTCTAACTCGGTAGGCTTGGGTAGGTAGTATGCTTATTAATAAATAGGCAGAACCAAGTTGCTAGCTGATTAATACTTGTTTGTACACTATTGGTATGAGCATTCAGATTATCGGAGGACAGCTGTTTGGCTTTTCAGCTAATGTACAGTGGCTGCTGACAGTCATTCCTTTCTGCATCTTTAACCTTTTCACCCACAGCACTCACACTTGTGGCTGGGTTTGAGTGGTAAAGGAATGGAGGTGGCAGTTGCTGTTATCCTGAAAAGGGCAGATGCTGGGCCAGCGCCTTCCCAGAAGTACTTGCTAGTTTATCCAGTTCACTTCAGCCGTAAAATACCTGTGAAGGTGCAGAATCAGTGATAACCTTAGGTTTTTATTCTTTTGACCCAATAAGAAAGAAGGCCTGTGGAGGCAAAAGTAGCTGGACCAGCCTTAGATTCAGGTCCACTGAATGCCAGAGACAAATTGGAGGAAGATAAAGCATTGGCTAGTTAGGCCACTGTGGCCGTCTCAGCATCTTCACTCTAAAGCTGTGGGCTTAAACACAAGAGCTTCCTCTGCTGTGTCAGAAAAAAAGAATCTTTCAGCTATTAAACTTAGACTACCAATAATAAAAAGAATTCATTAACAAGAAAGAATGTGGTTGCACCCACAAAGAAACACCTCATTATCGCCCCCTATGGGCTTGTTGCTTTCCCCTGTTCTGTTTAGTGTAGCAGCTTTCCTGATTCTCCTGAGGGTCTCTGGAACTGCAGTAAACATTTTGTCCTTTGTCTTTTCTGCTCAAATGGATCATTTTAATTTTTTTTTAAGTAAGCAATAATCATTATTTGAATTGCTTGTTAGAGTTTTCTTGTTTAGTTGAGTTGTGTTACAAATGCATGGATTGGTTTGTTTCCAGATTTAATGCAGTCTAACTTGGAATTTCCCATTTTGTCAACATTAAAAAAGCTTACTTTAGGATGAGGCCAGGAAAGGGGAGAGGTGGAAGTTGAACAGCAGTGGATTATTTTTTTTAAATTGAAAAAGCTAATGCAATCTCAAATAGTAATGGAGAACTAGTATCAAGAGCATTAGTAGAACACTGGTGTCTTCTCGAGTGGTGGATGACACTCAAAATATGTCAGAAGGAGACTCTAGAGATCCACTAATGCACATTTGTTGTGCTTGCTGATTTTTACAGACCCTTGAGGAATTCATGTAAGCAAATAGTTGTGCTGAATTACACTACATGAAAGAGACAACTGTAGCAGAAACTTGCAGTAAATGGCCAAATATTTCCCATTAATAATAAAACAATTTTGTATTTTTGGAATAGTGTTAGTGCCAGGGTTCTTAATAACAGGAAGCCAAAGTTATATGTACATAATGCTTGTTTATAACAGAGGTGATTTTTTTATTATCAAATTATTGATTTGGCCACACTCTTTGTTTCTAAAAATTGTGGCTTGTGTGTACTCTATAGGCAGCTTTTTTTAATCAATGCTTAGTAAGGGAATTTTTTAGATTAATTACCACTGGCACCTACTGGTTTCTGATTTTGGTTTCTAAACTACTGGCACACTAATGAGAGTGTGGTACCTCCAGTACTGGCAGAATACTCAAGTGTTTTCACCAGTGTTTTCTTTCAGCAGTAGACATAAGATTGCATAAAAGTGGTAATTCTGCTATTGATGCCATAGTGCAAAGTGGTGTTATATGTCATGAGTTTCAGCAGAGGCCCAGAAGTAACTTGAAGTAAGTGACATCCCAGGGAATGAGCTAGTCTTACTCCTGAAGACCAGCTAGATCAGCAGAGCTTCTCAGGGCTTTCACTAAAGCTCTCAACTAGAACAACTCCATCCTAAGGCAGCTTCAGCCAAAGCTCTTTCTCAGGCGGATTGCTGAAAGAAATCCAGCTTATGTAGTGGACTCTCAAGAAAGCTGGCAGGCTGTTGAGAAGTGACGGAAGTGAGCAGACTTAGAAATACATAGTCAAGCAATCTAAGGACTTCATCCTCTAGTTCTAGTATCTGAAGAGTTCATGTATTCCCAGAGAGCTTCAGATACTACAAACTGCAGGCCAGATCATGCTGAGTCATGTTTCCTTATTGCATGTTCTATTGCTAGGGCTGTGGTGGAGGATGAGGTAGCAGGCTTATTAATATGCATATTTCCTTTATGCTTTACCTGATTTTTAGGCCTGTGAATGGAAAAATTATACCTGCTCGACCTCCCCCACCTAGAAGTGTTCCTGGGAGGCCACCTCCACCAAAACTCTCTGCAGCCAAGACCTCCTCCCAGAAGGCAGCTCTTTCACGGTCTACGTCTGACATCGCTCCTGACAGAAAAACCAGCAAGTTCAAATTGGGACCCAAGAGAACAAAAAGTTCAGTCTTTAAAAATTCAGATCCAGCATTACCTCCTAGACCTAAACCAGGTCATCCTCTCTACAATAAATACACGGTGAGAGTTGAGATATTCTGAGACTGTTGATCATAAACCAATGCTGCTTAAAATAGTAGTGAAAGAGGTAGTAAGGAAGGTTACTATGATGTGGCTTTCAAAGTGCATAAACTTCCTTAGAAAATACTGATAGATAGATAGATAGTAATAAGTACTGTAAGGTAATACTGGAGAAAGGAATATACATGCAAAGTATAGGTATGTGTGTGTATTTTTGTGTATATATATATAATTAATATATATATCTTTAATGCATACCTTTTGGGTTTGGGGGTTCTTTTTATAGTCACCAGTTCTGAATTCTATCACAACACATGAAAAGATGCTAAATAATTGTGTTTGTGTTTTGGTTTTCCCTGTGTACGTCAAAAATGCTTAACTTGAAAAGTAGTTGACCTTGCTTAATAAAGCCTGCAAAGAGTGAGGAATGTAGTATCACCTACATTTACATTTTTATCCTATTGATGCCATCCTTTTCATTATAAAATAGTTTATTTTTGGTATTGCATGTGTTGTTATGGAATAGTAAATATAAGTGGATCGATGTTACAGATTAAAAGGAGAGTCTTTCCCCAGATACTTGAAACTGATCAGCGATCAGAGCTGGTGGCTGCTTGAACCAGTGCTGTTGTCAAAAAAACCCACCCACACAAACATAGCATGGACAACAACATTCACTACAACATGGAAGCTTTCTGTTGCCTTCTCTTTGATCTTCACTTTTGCATTTAGATCCTTGGTGGAGCAGAAGAGCAAGAAAGAGAAAGATGCATCTAGGTTGATAGTAGGAACAGCTTTGAGATAAGGGAAGCATGATGCTTCCTCTGTGATGCAGCCACACCTGTTTGCATAAGAAACGTGTGACATATTTTTGTACATGAGATTTTATTCAGTAGCAGATCACTAATAATTCCCTGCCCTCAAATGTTGCCATTAGTGAAATTTTCCACCAGGTTGTTTTTCCAGTGCCCTCCATGACAAATGAATACATTTTTGTGCCAGTGTATTGCTGAACATCATTACTGTATGGTATGATATCAGTTAGATGGCTGAGACACTTCCAAAGCAGGTGACAACACCTGTGTTTCTTCAAGTGGCAGTTCATATCACCATCAGTCTCTTTGAATGCCTTCCAAGGGAGCTTGTCCTCTTCCACTGGGCTCCTAAATTAGTTACCTGCAGTAGGTGGTTTGAATAATTCCATTGACCATTTTCACTCGCAGTGTGAATTTCAGGTGCTTAGAAGTGAAATAAACATATCCATTTGCCTCTGTTTCTATTCAAGCTACCTGTGCCTCATGGAGGTGCCAAGGAAGATTGTCTTCCCAGAAACACTGGAGATCTGTCTTGTAAGGTAAGGCATTTTTTTCTGCTGATAAATATTTAATGAGTAAGACTCCTGTTGTGTTACAGCATCAAGTGCTTTAGGCTTTAAAGGTTACACTGAAAAATATAATAGTGTTTTATTAAATCCTTGTGTTTCTTTAATAAAAACAAAACAACTACCAAAACAAAGCCCAATAATCATGATTTGCCTCATAGCACAAGGACATTCTGCTTATGGAGCACAGCAACAGTAATTATTTGGAGTGCCAGAAGGCAGAGGAAACTGGTAGAATTCCTCTGTCTCATTGGAAGATAATCACTCCCTTGGCTGAGTATCTGAAAAGTGGGCAAAAGATAAGTGAGTAGCTTTATGAAGTACTGTACATGATACATCAGTAAATTGGCTTTCACGTACAGACTTCAAAGTATTTTCCTCTTTCTGCTTCTACAGAACTTAACATGTTTTTAGGGCATGACTGGATTAATATTAAGTAGTATAAATTACAACTTTGAGCAGCCTTTTTGATTATTAACAAAAACCTACATGGCTGAAATATATTTCCATGCAATCTATTGGTTTCTATTGTAATTCATATTATTCTGGCCTTATCTTTCTCCATGTTGATCTTTTTTGGTTGGGTTTTTTGTATGCAATCGATTACTTTGAATGTAATTCACAGTGGTTGTCATCAGTACAGTCTAAAAATTCCTAGTGGGAAGGACAAATAAAAAGGCTCAGCATTTTGAATATAATTTCCCGTTATGAAGATCCCACAACAAAATTGTAATTTCCTTTCAGAGTTGTCCTCTGGTAAGCAAAGGCCTTGTGGCTTGCTCGCCCCTCTAAAACGCTGAGGGGCAGATGTGCTGCCTGTGATGAGTGTATTGGGGAGAGTTGGGCTGGCATGTTCCCTCGAAGCAAGCAAGAGTGGCTGGCAGCTTGCAGTACTGAGCAGCAGTGCAAAATCTGATCATGGCTCTTGCAGTGAGAGTTGATACCAACGCGCCAGGTTTCTGAGCCACAGATTGCTGAGGCTTTGTCTGTACTGGGAAAAGTTACATGCTTTTCCTTCAGTTTACTTGCTCAAAAGTAGATTTTGATGAAATGTATTACGGTTTACAATAGCAGAGGTGTACAGGATTCAGTCCCATAGCTCTGTGAGCAGTATTAACCATTGCTTCCAAAGGTAGTTATCTGATACCAGAAAAACATTGTGTCTAAAGTCACAAAGTTACTTTCAGAGCACATAACAGAGAATCCCTGTATCTTCCATGACTTATAAACTACATGTACTTATATGTTGCCAGGATTCAAACCACCCTCCAAAAGTTTCTGACACAAGTGCACCTCATGCTGTAGTCCTGCATGATTTTCCTGCAGGTAAGCAAATGTGAATATTCTGGAAGCTTGTTTTACTCCCAGATTTTCAAATTGGAATTTTATTAGGAATTATTGCTTAAAAATTATGAGGAAGCTCAGCCTGCAAAGTCTGCATGTAGAGTCGTTCAAATCCATGGGTTTAGCTATAGTTGGGCTAGTCTTTTAGTTAAAGCAAACTGGTTTTGACAGTGATATTTCTATTAAGATGGTTTTACTTAAAGAAAATCAGTGAGTGTGACAACTGCTGCTAACTGAAACGATGCTGTCTTACAGAGCATCCTGATGACCTGGAACTCCATTCTGGAGATACTGTTTGTCTTTTGGAGAAAATCGATACTGAGTGGTACAGAGGAAAATGTGGCAATCGCACAGGGATATTTCCTGCCAGCTTTGTTAAAGTAGTTGTATGTAGGCTTTGTATTCATTGCTACGTAAGATCCTGCTGCATTTTTTTTCTGGTTCTGTTTTACTATAGCTCCTGTGTGTTTAACTACATTCTGTATTTACATAATCTCTTTTCCCTCTGGCAGTACAGAAGACAGAAGATACTGTTTGTATGGTATTAGAAAGATGCTTGATTTGGCAGGATCAGCTTGTGTTATGGGGATTGTCTTGCTATCATTTGAAGCCAAGTGAGAAAATCATGGCCCTTCCCAGAATCTCTTTGTTAACCTGGGTGGTTACTCAGGGTCTGCAGAGCAGATTAGTTGTTCACAGCTGCATGTAGGAATCAACACTTGGTAAGAGTGCTTTTTGTGCCTCACCCCAATCTTCCAGTTTAATTTTCTTGTCACTTGAACTGTGCTGGAATCGCCACTTTTATAACCATGTAGTGAACTAGGTCGGGGCAACAGTTGGGCCCAATGAAATATGGTATTTTTCTTCCTAGAATATTTTTTTTTTCCAGGTGGATCATTTGCCTAAGTGGCTTACTAAGTGGCTGCACAAGGGGTGGTGCTGGCACAGTGCAAGGAGATTGTGTTGATGCAAATGAGCGGCTTAAAGCAATCCTGTTAGTGAATGTGACAATAAATGGCCGGCAAGAGACAGGTGCCCTTTTTGGAGCCCAATAGCAATTAATGTAGTGCCTCATCTTTAAAAGAGATACAGTATGGTTCACTGCATCAAAAGCTGGGTCAAACCTATTGCAAGCCTGAGACTGAGATTAAAGTCCATTCTGTGACAGTGGAAAGGGCCTTTGGGCTATCCACACCAGCCATATGGACATGGAGGAATGCTAAACTTGACACCAGGATGCAGTGAAGTTGTATGGCTGAGCATTCACATGGGCATCCATTTCACTTGGAGAAAAGCACAAGTGGGCACAAGTTACTCCTGAGGAGATTCCAACTTAATACAAGAGGAAACTTTTTCACAATGAGAACAACCAGCCATTGGAATACTCTCCCCAGGGAAGTGGTGGATTCTCCAGCACTGGGCACTTTTTAAGATTTTGCTGGACAGGGTGCTGGGACATCTGGTTTAGGTCATGTTTCCCAAGGAAGGTTGGACCAGATGATCTTTGAGGTCCTTTCCATTGTGGTATTCTATGATTCATTAAAGATAGTAAGTGTCTGTGTCAAGCCAGGACAGCTGGCAGAGATAAGCACTGCTGCTACATGGGCAATACCAAGTATTTGGTAACCAACAGAGAGTTGTTTGTAATGGTGTTTAAGATTTTAAGAGAAATACTGAAGAATAAAAACTAAACTTGGCATTAGTAATAATGGAACCATGCTCAATTTGCTTTCACAAGAAAGATTTGTTAGCTAAATTGAATAGCTGCTTCTACACAGACCAACAATTTAATTTAAAAGCTTTTGTTACTACTGATGGCTAATAGAGAAAAGATTTTATGTTAAAACAGTGAAAAGGGTATTTGGGTTGAATTCAGCATTGATACAGACAGATACAACTTTGTAAAAGCTAGGGAAGTTGCGTTTCAAATTTCTATTTTAGTTGTGGTTACCCTTTGAGTGCAAAAATCTTCTGTTTAAAAAAAAAATTAAAAGGAGAGGCCAAAAACCAGCACGGTACAGGAGGTTGATTTACTGAGGACTTCATTCATGTCAGATTTGAGCTTGATACAAGGTCTCTATACTATACTCTACAGTGTGTTTTACAGTATTGAGCTAGGTAACAGCTTAGGTCAGGACATCCAGCAATGGGTACATGATTGTTACTTAGAACCTTCAGAGCACCACAGATGCCAGCTCCTCTAGCAAGAGCACAGCAAAGATTATTTGTCCTAAAAGGCAGCATGATCTCCAGTCCTTCACATAAGCTAATGAAACATTCTTGTTGATTTTATGGGAACTGGCTAATGTGATAGCAAACTGTAACCCAAAGCTCCTCGTCAGGGTCCCAGGCTTGTAATCTTACACATCTCACAGATCATCTTTCATGTCATAAATACTATACCAAAAATACAGCTGAAGTCCTCTTATGATAAAGGCATTGAATGCTGTCTGTTTGATATATCTATGTATTGATTTTGTAAATTGCATTTCCCCAGTTCAAGTGAGATTTGTGAGATGTATTTGTGTTTGGAGGACAGCTGGCTACCAAAGCCCAGACAGGATAAGTGTAAACAATAATTTTGTCTGTTGTAATATATTGTGCTAGTAAATAATAGAGAGCAATTACCAACTGAAAGTTGGGAGTTAAATGCAACAACATGTAGTTGCATCCAGTCCCATATTCTGTCAGTCATGCCCCGAGTAGAAACAGCAAATCAGTTTCACAACAGAAAACTTTAAATAGAGCTCCTTGTTTGCATGAGATTGGAAAATGAGAAATCAGGCAAACAAACCTGAAATCTACATTAATATCATCAAATATCATAGCATGCCAGTGATGATAGTGTGTCACATGGAGGTCACAACTGAAGCTGATGCCTAGCTGAAAAATAAGATTATTGTAACTGGTTCCAAGTTTATTGTACTTATGTTGCCATGAGCTTGAAATGGCAGATTTTACTTATTCTGCTGTCTTACCAGATTGATGTTCCAGAAGGCGGCAACAGGAGAAGAATACCCTGTTCATCACAATGTATTAAGTGAGTCACATCAATACTATTCTCTTTTTCATGTTGATTTACTAGGAAGTAAAAAGAAAGATAACTTTGAAGCATTATCTGCATTGAGGTTAATATGGTGAACAGTTTATTCACCAAAATACATTTTAAAAATTAAGCTCTCAAAACTAACAGTTTTTGGTGAAAACATCATCTTCAGGTAAAAAAAAAAAAAAGCCTAAAAACTCACTTTGTGGCTTCAAAAAATTGGTAGAACACTTCATTTTTATAAGATACATGTTATAATGTTTATAATAAATGTTCATGTAGGTATAGTCCCCTTCACTCACTTTTCTTCCTCTTATGAACTGTATTAGAAGAGCGTTTCCCATAATTCTTCATGCAGTTACAGAGACTGTGAACTGAGCTGGTGAACTTGAGCAGCACTGCACACTTCTCTCTTTGCTCCTGGCCCTGCCAACTTTCTTCCAGTATCCTTATTAGACACAGTGTGGTAGGGCTCTCACTCATTTGAAAGAACAAGATAAAATGGGACAGAATATAGCTGTACTCTAAGTAGAGAAATCTATCTAACCTTGAAGTGTGTAACTATACAGGTGAATCTAAAGTCCCCCAAATGAAATTATCAAATATACTTCAAGCACATTCATTCCAATTTTGCAAACACTTTTACTAAGATCTGTGGGCAAGAAACATCTTTTGTGCTATTTTTACTCAATGATGATATATTGGATTTTGTAATCATTCATTACACCAATTAAAACAAATTTAGGGAGTGAGAGAAACTATTAGTATCAATGGGATAATTCAGTTTGTTCTTCAGATTTGAGCTTGGCTTGCCTTAAATGAAACTTTATTTTTAAAAGCTGCTTCTGCAACTAAGAAAGAAACAGGTAGTGCTAGCTGTGTCCTGAAGCTTTGGCAAAAATAGGAGCGGGGGACAGAGGTGAGAATCAAACTATTGACAGTGGTTGTATTGCTATGACACTATATAAACAATTAAAGCCTGTTACCACTTTTTTCATTTCTGAGAGATTAAAAATTTTCTTAGA
The DNA here is from genome assembly GCA_009867235.2 of Psittacus erithacus. Classification (NCBI taxonomy): domain Eukaryota; kingdom Metazoa; phylum Chordata; class Aves; order Psittaciformes; family Psittacidae; genus Psittacus; species Psittacus erithacus. The sequence continues at coordinate 102,659 of WYDI02001419.1, forward strand.
GTAATTTCTTATTATTTCATTATTAGTTTATTACATTATTACATAAAGGAGGAAAAATATAGGGGTTTTTTCAGCATTTCAACAAACCATGTGAAATTTATCAGGTGTATTGATGTTTCATTGATAAATAAGTTATTTCCCCATGCCTGGGGTGGATTTTACAGAATGAGGTTTGTCAAAGTAGATTAAAACTATCTTTCCTCTGTGAAACCTCCATGTATTTGGGATCTGGGACAAATACACAACACCCACCCCCTACCCATCCTTGACTGCATCTTATTTGATGGTTGCTCAAAAAAACCCATCAAGTTCTTAACGTAAGTGTATCAGGACACTTACTTGGATATAGGCAAAACTATAAAATAGGGTCAGGTAGCCCAGAAACAAAGTGATGTTGGTTTTGTTGTTTGGAAGAGAAATAGGGTCTTATGCAAAATACTATAACAGGGATTGTGATGCAGAAGTTGCATCCAGCTCCTTCATCCTCCTCAGAAAGCAGAGATGAGAACCAGGGCTAGACCCTAATTTTCCACCTGTTCTGTCTTCAGTGCATTCTGTCATTTAAGTTATTATATCAGTCTATATTTTGGACAATACTGGCATATTATTAAGTGGGCAATAATAATAAATAAGGCAAGTAAGTTTCTCTCTTTATTTTTGTGCAGAGGCCCAAGATGCGTAGCACGATTTGAATATATCGGAGATCAGCAAGATGAGCTCAGTTTTTCAGAAGGCGAAACTATTATCCTGAAAGACTATGTAAATGAAGAGTGGGCCAAAGGAGAGCTCAGAGGCGTATCTGGAATCTTCCCCCTGAACTTTGTGGAAGTAATTGAAGATCTGCCTGGAACAGGTATGAGTATGTTTGCAAAAATGTTCAGGAACATGGTTTTGTACTGCATGTGTATAGGAGAAAAGTGCAAAAGGACAATGAAGGCAGGAAGGAGGTAGAAAGAGAGAAAAGACACATTAAAAAACCCAAAAGGAATAGTAGGAGTTCTTAAGAAGCTGTTCTTAATAATCATTTTAAATATCTAAAATCTCTATCATTAGTAAGGTTTTGAATAGTCGTTGCTGCCATTCTAAGTTGTGCTTTCCTTATGTAGGTACAGGACTAAAGAACAAGGTGGAGGTTTCTTCTTCCCTTTCTCAGGTAATAAAACTTTGTAGGTGAGGGCCAGAATTTAAACAGCATTTTCATAGCTTTACATAGACTTTCTATTCTAATGTCAGATTAGCTGCACAACTTTATCCCTGGATGTAACACAATGCCCACAGCACACAATGCTGCTTGGTCCCATCTTGAACTCTGACTGTTGGCCTAAACTGATTGAATTCATAGCTCCTGGCAAATTAACATCAGTAAATTCTTATCCTTTGTGCTGAAGCAAATTCTTGTTAGCTCTATTTTAAGTATTGCTGCAGTGGTCTAATTTTGACCTGATTAATCCTGTCCCCTGCCATCAGTGATAAAAAGGAATGTGTCTGAGTCCAGATGAAATTCTGTGGTAATTGCTGAAATGCCATTCTCGTCTACATCTGCAGCAACGCTATTGTACGAGAGAAAGTCAGGACACCCGTGTTCTGTACAGCTGCTTTCACCAGCATCCACCAGCTTATGGGCACCATTAACGCTTCTAAAATTAATGCATTTCTTCTGTTCACTTGAATAGAACAACAGACGCTCAGTACAGTGGTGTGAAGCACTTCATGATTTCACAGCAGAAACCAAAGACGACTTATCCTTTAAAAAGGGTGACTACATCCAAATACTGGAACAAGTAGATCCAGAGTGGTATAGAGGAAGACTGAATGAAAAGGAAGGGATTTTCCCAGCAGTTTTTGTTCAGATCTGTTCAGGTACAGTGCTCCTACTAGATGGCAATTCATTATTCCTTGGGTTGTGACAGTCGTGGCATTTGGGTTCTGGGAGAACCCAACTATTCCATTGCATTAACAAGCCACACACCACTGCAGTCCTTAATATCCTAAAGCTAAACTAAGTAAATGTGGAACCACTCTTTCTAACGGTAATATAGTGCTCTAGTCAGTAAGTTATCTGGGAGGGAATACAGATTATAGGATGGTTTAAAGTGTGGTTTAGGCATAGGCAAAACAAGACCCTTGAGCTGCCTTTAGTAGGAATTCAGGGGTACAAAAGGTGTGGGGGATGACTGGAGAACCGGGCTCTCCCTCAGCTGAAGAAAAACACTGCAGCATAGCCAAAGAGCTGGCAGAACTGTAAATAACTACAACTGCTGCATCTTGGCACAGATCTATTGTAATGCCCTTGGTGAAGCAAGGAACAAAGGCTGCTTGCTCTCCCGAAGCTTCTGTTTGGTCCCCAAATCACTGCAGGCAGAACCTTCACAGAGGACATAAAATGTCACTGCTTTTTCCCCATTGCTTTTGCAAGTAAAGCTGAGTGAAAGTTAACGGGAAATAAATTCCACCTAACTGGCAAATAGCACACACTAAGTGCTGCTTCATCTGCAAGTACAAAGAAGAAAAGAGAGTTTTTACTAGATGTCATTATTGGAAAGTTAAGCAAGTGAACGTTCATTTTAGTCCTTGTAGAAGCAGAACCATGAGAATGTGTTAGTACTGTAAAATGAACTGGTGGCAGTAGAGACTTTTATTCCAGTAGGACAGTGAATTTGCCAAGTAGCAATAGTAATACCATCTGGACAGCCTGTAGCACAGTAGTGAGGAGAAAACATGAGAATGACAGAAAACTTCTCTGGAAACAGATTTATTTCATTCCAACCCAAATAACTTGTCTCGTCCATGTTCTGCAGCCAGGGTAGAGCTGTCACAGTCTGTAGGAGGAAAGAAAGGAAAAGCTAAAGCTCTTTATGATTTTCACGGAGAAAATGAAGATGAGCTTTCCTTCAAAGTAAGTACCTCTCTTAGACGTTTTTCAAACAGGTTTTATGCTGCTAAAGAATGCTAAAAAATAAGATTTATCCACTGTGAAAGTAGGTTTGGAACAAGAAAGAACAAAGTATGTCTAATAGGAATAGATATTGACACATTTGATAAATGGCCTCTCAACAAAATTTTGCCCTTACCACTTGTGTTTCATATTGGCAGTCTTCACTGAAGACACTGAAAAGAGGTCAGGAGGTACAGAATTCCTCTGATTTCTCTGATCCAGAAGAAATGACAAGAAACAAACCAACCTCATTTTGCAGTACTTTGACTTCTTGACCAGTTGATATGGTCAAGGGAACATCTTTTTTTTTAAACTATAAAGACAGCAACAAGAAGGAGGATAATAGTAAGAGTGCCAGTGCTACAGCAGCAGTTGCTCTAAGGACACCTAGTACAGCAAAATCTAAGTTGGGCAGCACAATACAAAGTTGTCAAAGGAAAAAGGGGAGAAATTAAATACTTGATGTATGCCCAGACAGTGTTAAGAAGCATGAACAAGAAACAGTGAGCATGCCCTTGTGGATTCAAAGTCATGACTTAGCTAACTGCATCCTCAAAGGCAAGTTTCTGAGAAACAAGAGATTTATACAGCAGGCCCAAAATGTTGTGTATCTGCTCGAACACACTATTTTCCCTTCTAAAATAGCAAAATAACAAGTTTTGGCACTAGCTGCTTGCAATGCTGAAAGGACAGATGAGTCTTTAAAGCAGAAAAGGAAGACAGAGATACTGGCAGAAAGGCCAGGGCCGTGACAGTACCTCAGGTGGAGGGTGTGGCATGAGATGATGAAAACAGGAGGAAGGATCAAACACAGGAGCTGCAGATGATTTTAAACAGGCACACTGAGATACTTAGATGATTGCTTTCCTTCTTGGGAGAGGAAACTTTCCTCTGGAAATTTTCCAAGTGCTGGGAAATACTGGGACTAAATTGAAAGAAGACAAAAAAGGGGAAAGGAAAAAAAAAAGCTTTTTTCAGAAAAGAAACCCTAATAACAGCAGGAAAACACACAAATAACAAGTGAGGCAGGGAACCTGTGAGACAATTTTCTTATGTACCTACCTGCCTGGAGAGCTTCAGCAATACAAGAAGTTAACCAGCAGTGCTTTTTTCTCCTTCCGGAAGGTGGTGATTTTTCAGTATAGACAAGTATTCTCCCTAAAAGAAGCTTCAGCTGGTTTGGACAATCTCAGAGATACAACCAATAGACGAGACTGGCCATATCCTATTTCTATTTGATTGGTATTAATTGCTTCTGAGTAACATCAGCTATGCATGTGTTAGCATTGCACACTAAGCTGCACTGGCTCACGTTACTCCTTCTCTTACAGGCAGGTGAGATAATAACAGAGCTGGAATCTGTGGACGAGGACTGGATGAGTGGAGAGATACAAGGAAAGTCTGGGATGTTTCCCAAGAACTTTGTTCAGATTTTAAAAGCACCATGAGTGTCGCTTCTCTTTGTACTCCCTGCACACAGGAGAGAATGTTTTCTATCCTAAAGGCACAGCAAAGACATCAACGTGTTTTGACTATCAATGTTTTGCACTACTTTTTTAGACAGTCATACTAGTATCTCGAAGTCAAATAAGAGAATTGGAGTCTTTGTGACAGTGTATGTAGTCAAGCTTCATGAATGCTCTGAGAGCAAATACAAGCAGGGTTTTTAGTGGTTTCCAACTAGGGAAATACTGTGGTGCAACACCATTTTAACTTAAAATAGCATTCTCGTATATTTACTCTCTGGTATTACATTTATCATGCACAAAATCTGCATAAAGCTTCTTCGGGCTTCTTTCAAATCATTTTTAAAATCCAAATTTAAAAATTGTTTTTTAAGATCTAATTACAAAACTCAGTATGTAGATCAAGTTTGATATTCAGGCTTCATTACTGCTTGACTTCCACATTAGCAGTAGAATCTGCTTGTTTTATGGCTTAAAGGATAAGGAAGATAACTGATACGTCATAGCAGAAAAATATCAAATCTAATTCAGGTGAGAAGGAAGACTCAAAGCAAATCCTTAAGTAATATTCTTCTATTATTAGCCCAAGCTGCTCATACAGGAAGATCACAAAAGTAAAACTTTTAAGTATTTTGCTTCTCAATGAATGATGTTCAGATTGGTATGAATCATCTTAGACCTCCTTCCCCCCAAATCCTTTCCAGATACAGGTTTACATTTTCCTACTGCTCACTGTTCTTCAAGCACCATCATGCCCTTCTTTCTCAGCTGCAGTTAATTGTGATGGACAGCATTTACTGAGCTTTCTCGGATCTCCTCCATGCAGTAGCTGCACTATTCCAACTATTTGCCCCTCCACCCCCTTCGTGTAAAGTGGAAAGCCAGTCTTTGCTCAGCCTGCATTTCATTTGCCACTCAAGAACTGGAACATACTTCAGTAACACCATTCCTGTCCTTAACATGAAGAATGTTAGGCAGCCTTGGTTTTAGCTTTCAGCAGACATGGGATTAGTTTCCAGTTTGTTACCACATACCAACTATACTGAGCATCATTATAAATGGTCTGTTGAGGCCTTAAGGAAAACACGCCTGGCAAGAGGTTACTTCAAGCAAAGTCATTTAGTGAAAAACAGCAGTGTGACTTGAACAACAAACTAAGGGAGACATGGCTGAGGTACCTTCATGTTATTACCAGAAGTTCCTATAAATTCCTTTTCTGCAACACCTGGCTTCTGACAAAACAGTTGAACGCATTTTGATTAACTGCTAACTTCATCAGACTGGAATAGAAAACACTACCCTGCAGTTGGCTCTTGCATTGCTTGACTGTATTCCAGCACTTTGGTACTATAGCAAAAAGGAACCAGTAAACTGTAAGCACAAGCCCTTACTGCAGAAGAGATGCAGGTCACTAGGTATTGAGATACTCTTACAGGATTTTCTTGTGGGTCTGGAAGTTCAGGTTGCAAAAGGGCCAGCAGTTGGGGGGTGGATGGAGACTGGAAGCTAGAAGCATCGTGACTGATCTTGAGATGCTTTTAACTTAGTCACATACCTGCCTACAACTTTACCAATGTGAGGTGTAATATGACAAGTACCTGCTGCTGCCAAAGATCAGGGTGCATCTAACTTAGTGTCTAAGCAAACTGGTGAGGACAACCCTCCCCTCCCCATGCACTGCACTTACCATCACAGCAGGTAGAGGTCTCCCCCGCAGCAGGGCATCAGTGTCAGCAGCAGACTGGAGGTCACCTGAAGTGCGCCCAAGGAACATGTAGCACAGGCCTGAGGTCCTCAGCACTGGTTTACTCTGCACAACCACAGTTATGCCACAGTACGTGCAAATACAGACACAGACCTTAGTACTCCTTTTTTTATTTCTCTAGAAGCTTCATGAATGTGAAATGTTGTGTATTGAAACTGCAGCGATACCATTTGCACAACTGGGGGAGGCAGATCACACAGTTTTAATTAAGCAGAAACTGGATTTCTGCTTTCATTAACAGGATTAACATAGAAACAATTATAAATCGTGCTATTCTAGAAAGATGGGAACATGACAATTTATATACGTATTATTCAGTTTTAACATCCCTAGCAAGCCTGCCCAGAACTCCTGTAGAATCAAACTTCAGCGTAAGTCCACCAAGGACAACACTTCCCACTCCCCAAGCTGTCCTGCCAGGAGACTCGAAGGTTCTTGTTTACTCCAACAGAACAGCCACTCCACCTAGAGAAATCCAAGGAAACACACAGCTATCTAGCTTGCCTGACTCCTGCAAGCCCACTGAAGGCTTTTCAACCACAAGCTTTGAGTGGGTCACCCTACTGAGAACAGGCTTCTCCCACCATGACCCGGGCCACCTCAATCCCTGACTCTCCAGTGATCTCAGTCTGAGAACAGCAGAACAAAGCAGAGCCCACACCAACACGATACCCAGGTCCTCCCAAGACCCACCACATCACTGGGGTGGTGGATGAGGCTGAAGTGTATGATGTTTACTTACTATTTGTCTGGCAGTTTTCTAAGATTTTGATACAATTCTCAAAAGTAGAACTGACTTTTTCTATTTTTTTTTTTTCAATTTCCTCTTCCCCTTTTTTTAACTGTGTATTGACCGGTTGTTTTTGTAATTTCCACTGAATGTGTAAAGTCAGTGCCTCACTAAGGCCACTGCTTTATTTGCACCACCTCCTCCCTATCACGCAGGGCAGGAAGCGCAGGAAAGCCTTATCTTCAGAGCAAGGAGTGCCATCTAAAGGCTGCTTGCATTTCTGCAGGCAGCTGCTACAGCCTAGTTTTTAAAATCGAAACAAGCTCCATGCTCGGCTTTTACAGGGAGGGATTTTCTTAAGACTGATGCCTCATGTCACCATGAAGCTGCATACAGATGGTAATGTCAAATTCCTAAGGTGTACAGTACAGAATCTGCAAAAAAGAAGGAAGAATGAGGTAGAGCACAAATCCTATCTGCAATATAGTAGCAAATTTCAGCTGTAGCCTTGAAATCCTGCTAGACCCCACATAGAATCATAGAATAGTGAGGGCTGGAAAGGACCTCAAGATCATCTAATTCCAACCCCCTTGCCACGGGCAGGGACACCTCACACTAAACCATGTCACCCAAGGCTCTGTCCAACCTGGCCTTGAACACTGCCAGGG
>WYDI02001420.1:0-35353 GCA_009867235.2 Psittacus erithacus
TAAAATAAAATAAAATAAAATAAAATAAAATAAAATAAAATAAAATAAAATAAAATAAAATAAAATAAAATAAAATGGTAACCAACCAAAAGGGAAGCCACTACAGTCTCTTTAAATTATAACTGTAAGTCAGTTTAAGAAAAAAAATTACCCTCTCAAAATTACGTCTGGCTGACAGCAAAGTAATGATCATGGCATCTTTGAAGGAACCTGCCTTCCATACCTTTGAGTGCACAACCAGGAGCTGTTTCTGACAGAGAGGAGTCTAGGCATAGAAAGAGAAAGGAGGTGGTTCCAACTTTTATTTCACATGAGTGAAATTGGATTTCTGGGAAGGGGAGGAAAGGGTCTGTGATCATGGACACAAGTTAATACCAAAAATGAAATTAAGCACAAGCAGTATGAAAAATTAAGACTTCCTAAATTATTGCATAAGTCAGTTGGCTTGAAGGTAAGAGTATGTGTAAGACTATTTCCTTTTCACTGTGCAAACACTTAAACTGAAAAAAGGAGTTTGAAGACTTTTCGATTTCTTTCCTTTTCTTTCTTTACCTTTAAAACTAAGTCCTCCTTACCATGTTTGTGAATAGCAATAAAAATTGAAAAAACCCAAACCTGTTAAATATCATTTGCCTTTCTTTTTCCTTAAGAAGCCTCTGTGTGTGTGTGTTTTGAAGGTGTGAGAGCTGGTTATTTTGTTTGATTGTCTATTTTTTATATAAAATACTGCAAAAATATCCACTATGGTGAAATCTCAACCCTCCACCCAAACAGTCTTTGCAGGAAATGTTTTCATTTGAAAAGTTGGTAAAATATGACAATATTCTTAAGCCTCATTTTTCCTCTGAAGCTTTACTTAACCTTTATGCTATAAATATAATCACTGAAGTGAGAAATGGACCCTTTTAATAAGGCTTTTAACTGCACATCTTAATGAAACCTAAACAAATGGTGTTCCTGCCACTATGTTGGTTGCATGCATGTTTATGTATACTATGAAAGCAAAAGAAATATTTTTCATACTTACAGATTTATTGCTTTATGGTAATTTCCAAACAGCACTACAATGTAAACAGACAATTCTTTCTTTTTAAGAACTGCAGTTGACTGGCTTTCTTCTTTACATGGCTAATGACCACCAGGTGGGGCTTCACAGTAGTTTGATTTGTTACTAGATCCAGAAAATATGTGGATTTGCCTATGAGGACAATGTTTGCATTTTAAGCTATGTTTACCTTTTTTTTTTTTTTTTTTCCTTGGTTGTTTCTATAAAGAAAACTTATGTCTCTGACCTCTGACAGTGGTTAACCCATGCTGTAAGGACATGCAAATGGAAACTTCCTACATCCAGGTGTTAATTTAACAATAGTTAAATCGTTGTATGCTACTCTTTTCCCTCCTCTTTTCTATTTCTAGTGAATTTTGTGCTTTATAAAATCAAGCTACTTCAAATATGAATAAATCTGTATGGCAAACCCACCCTTTTCCCCACAAATACAAAACTGAATATGAATGTCAGGACCCCTATGCACATGCCTACTTTCTGTATGAGAGCATTCTGCCTATCTGAAGAAGTGATTTGACTTCTCTGTATCTCATTAGACCACTGTCATTAACGACAGGGGTGTCATTTTGAATTGATCTGTGAGGCAGTAAGAAGCTTTGAAGTTGAAAGATAGAATAGACATGGATAAATTGTGCTCTGAGTATGCTGCTATTGCACCATTATTGCTGGCAATTATTTCACCAAGTGACACATCTGATAAAAAGTCATCTGCCTTGCTATGGAAAGAAACCACAGTTAGCTGAAGCACATGGTAGATCTGTCGATTTTAGAGACTGACAAAAAGCTCATTAGTTTTGACCTGATCATTCTGTGCTAATCTTGAACTCTTCTGCATTGTTTCCCCAGCTCCTTGTGTTTTCAGTTGGTTTCCTTTTCCAACATAGCATTTTTGGTTTTCTGTTTCAGTGTTTATCCATTTGCTCTCTCTTCTCCATACCACTTTCCCCAACACATCCCTTCCAAATGATGTTTTTCATATGCTTCCACCTTCTCTCACCCCTTCCTTAATGGTCTTGAGCGTGTTTATTTCTTTGTTGGTCTCATAAAGTGAGGCTTTTGCAACTTTTTTTCTTTTTTTTTTTTTTTTTTTTAATCTGCAGAGCATGTGAAATCTAACTTCTTCAAATAAGTAACAGCAGATTCTAGGTAATTAAATTTCAACTTTAGTTTTAAGTAAAATGTGAAATACAGACTTGTTCCTTCAGCTGTGCCCAAGGGACTGAGTTCTTAAGTGGATTCATATTGTGGGGCTCCACCTTAAGTAAAGATTTTAAATAAGGGGAAACATATACAGCTCCTGCCAAAATTCCCACAGGAATTTTTTTGTATTGATTCCGCAGATGATGATATGTCTGTGATGGAGAAAAGGGAACAGGAGCATGCAAGCAGGAATCGTTTAAATAAACTATGGGATCAAGAAAAAGGTAAATGAAACTACATTTTTAAGTGTGCAGGGTAAAAGGGAGAGCGAGAGTGCCATAATTTATCATCGGATGTTTTTATATGACTAGCAAAAAAATAAAAATTCAGTGGATGTATAGCAAGAGAACAATTACATTGTTAGGGGATGAACTGTATGTACACTAGAAAGAACTTCTTGTCACATTAGATTCTGGGAAAGTGGCTCCAAAGCACAAGTCTATAGGAACAGAGACATGGAAAGTATAGAGGTTTTGTAGGGTTTAGAGGTTCTTTTTATTTCTAAACTGAAGAACAACTCTTTTAGGACAGAAGCTGATGTTCTGTGCTTCAATTATTATGTTTTCCTGAATAGATGAGCTGTAAAAGAATGTGGCTCCAAACCATCCACTCTGCGAAAAGGTGTTGCATTATGATTCATTGGAACTGGTCTTCCATGAAGGGATCACAGAGTATGTGGCATAGACTCGTGCCACCTAAGCTCAAGTGTCTCAGGTAGCCAGTTGCATTAGGCTCCCTTCATAGACAATCAAGATTGATAATCATCCTCAAAAGTCAGTTTATGTTAAATAATGGCTGTTTGGTGGAAAGAGCACAGTCCACATACTTATTAAACATGCTAAAGGTACTATGAAATCAAAAAATGGTAGAGTTAATGGAGAGCAGCCACAGCTTTTGGACAGTGCAGTAGGCCTCTCTCCGACAACATAAGCTTTACCAGGCTTGTGTTACTTAGTCCCGAGGATTTGAATCTTTGAAGTCTTGCAGACAGTATTATTTTTGATCTAAATTAATGGCCTCAGTCTAATCCTTATAATTATGTCTTCCCAGCACTTATTACCACAGGTTATAAGTTATACAGGTTATAAGGGACAGGTGATTTAATTGGCTGAAGAATCTCAGGCCTACTAGGAATATGCCTCTAGGTCACAGGTGTATTTAATGAGAGGACTGCTGGAGGATAATGAACTGATCCTGCGGCCTCCTACAGCACTGACTTGATGACATGAGACTCTATAGAAAAAAAAAAAAAATCCAGCTAATAACTATGTAAATGATACTGCAGACGCAGCTATTATAATAACTGAAAGCGCTTCTGCTGTTTGTTTTGAAGGGGGCCAGGCAGCTGTATCAAAGTGGAGGCCAGGTGTAAACTCTCTGGTGGGTACTGTGTAGCACACCACAATGTTTGAAAGGGGAAACAGACATAAAACTTACATTCTTTTATTCTAGGACTCATATCCTGTGCCAGCTAAGGTGGAAAAGATCCTGTTTTGTTCTCTGTATTCTTCAGGTGCATCCTAGTGGTAGGAAATGGTAATACAAGTATGAAAACTAGCACACGCAACTAAGTTATTTGTCCCTTGAGAAAAATGCATTTCAAAATATGTACGCTGTGTTGTATCTGATGTCTGACTAGAAGAATTTGCTGGGTAACCCTTGAATGAGTGAACTGTTTACAATTTCTCAAGAATCAGAAGTTTCATATACAAAATATTTTTTTACAAGTCTTTATTGTGGTTTGATTTGTAAACCTCTGTGGAGAGTCTAAGAAGACAAAGATGTTGGAAATAAGAGTTTCTTCTTCCAAGTGGGAAAAGAAAGTGGAAACTTCAGAAAATAATAATAAAAAGTGCTCTATAGTGTTCATCTTTCTCCAGAACTTCTGCTGGGACACTTTGAACTTACTGTCCCACTGACTGTAAGATCTTTTTGACAGACACTGAAAGTGTCTGGTTACTGGACACTAGTGTCTAGTTGCTGGAAATAAATGGGAAAGCGAAACCACGCAAATTACACCCAGAGGCAGATGAAAAATTTTTGCATAATGGATGGTCTGAAAATATGTTACAATAATATATGTGTGTTTTCAGGCCTGGGGCCCAGAAGTGAAATGGGAATATTTTTTAAAGAGGCCGGTCAAGTACATATAGCCAGAAATCATGCTTAGGACCTAGCTTAGCTGCAGAAACAGTACATACTTCAAGTCCTCATGGATACCTAATTGAAGTTTTCTCTTAACCAAGACTGCACAAAATCCTTGCCGATGAAATCTGCCTATGTTATTTTCCATTTTATTATGTTTGGATATTGTTTACCTATTTGCCCATTTCCTTCTTTCCCCATTTTCTCTCACAGCTAAAGTTTAATATCTATTTTGAAGGCCTAAGTCTTTGTACTAGCTTATGAAACAGCCAGGCACAATGAACTCACTTGCTGCATAAAAGACTAAAGATCACATTGAACCATTACAGAAAACAAAGAAAGTGTGAATATTAATTCAGAACAATTGAGTTTATAAAGGCCAACATGTGGCAGCACAGTTGCTTTTTAAGAATAGGCTCTGGCTTCAGAAATGGGGTTTCTCCTTAGAAGAAAGCTGTAAGACAGATGTATGACAGAGGATAGACATGAATCTATCACTTTCTGTATTTTCTTCTTCTGGTCCCTTGATGGGGATAGTAACAGGTTTCAGTTGCCTGTCAGTCACAATTCTTAAAGAGGATGTGGAGGGAGGGAAGAGCCAGGATCAAAACCTTCATAGTTTTAGCAAATGCTCACCATGAACACGCAACTCTCTTTCTTCGTATACATTGTCAGATTTTCTCACTTGATTTCACTCACATTTGTAATTTATCTATCTCCTTGAGATACAATTACATAATACATTATTTCTGGTAGCAAATCCAGGCTAAGAAGATGCAGGACCCAGCCATGCAGCCCTTCCCCAGACTCTGCAGGTATAGTTTATACACAAGAGAGCCAGCTGACAGCAAGCCAGGTAACAAGCAGGCCTAGCAAAGGACTGTGGATGAGAAATCATGCTGTTGATTTGGGCCCGAAGCCTCTCTCCTTCTACCCACCCTATGCCCTGAGCAAGACGCACAGGTAAGTGCCTCACATCTCAGCTTGCTTAGGACAATGCTAGGACAGATTCCTGCACAGGAGTAACTTCTCTCTCGCACTGAAGGACAAGAGAGGTCCCATTGAATATGAGTAGCAGGATTCACTCATGTTCTTTGCCTGCCACATAGCTTTTGAGGCAGCAACATGTCAAGCTTTCTGAGGCTATCCAGCTACTTCACTGCAAGTTATATTACATCTCATATATATCCTCAAAAGAATAATGTGGCAGGACCTGATGAAAAGTCTTTTATTTCAGTAGCAAGTTTCTTTAGTCTTATCTTTCTCCTCATCCCTTTTTTTAAAACCTGTTCAAGTCATAAAGTGTCTCCATAGCCCTTGAAAACAAATACTGTGGCAGTCACAAAATATTTGAGTCCCTCACACTCCTGAGTTACCCGGCTAGCCTGGTTCTGCATTACAGGGTAGCTGCATGCCATACTGCATGTCATCACTAAGGTCCTCCCAGTTACCCAGCCAGGAAAGCTATACTGTTACAGTGAGGCTCTCTTACTGAGTCCTTCCCCTTTGCCAGCTACCTTTCCAAAGGGGAAAAATTGTTAAGTCAAGTTACAGGTGTGGTAAACAGACATTTAGCTGAAACATACATGTAGTTCTTTTATGTATATACAGATAGATATATATGTGTCTGGGGGAAAAAAAAAAAAAAAAAAAAATCCAGAATGTCTAAATGACAAAATGCCCTTTAGATATATTTACAAAGAGGCAGAGTAGAGGTTCCAGTGCCCTCTACCAAGAGGTGTGCTACAAAAAAAATCAGTGCTGTGAGCCCCATAATGTATTACAGAGGAAGAGTGGTCAAAAGTATCCTCATGACAAGGCTTAACTACATGACTAAGAAGAGCCATGTTAGCTCTAGGTAACTCTAGGCCTATAGCGCAGGTGGCAGGCTACCTGTCACCTACTGTAATGCCCACTCATATCTTTTATATTGTTATTTTCTTTGTATTTAAAGACTTTTTCAATGATGTTCTTTATACTTAAGAGCTCAAGGCTGCAGGATCAAATTGATTTATTAATTTTTCAAAGAAGTAATGAAGTACACAGCTGTAGCTAGGCTATGTAAGTCAATATTGATTAGAAGCAGGGGTTTTATATCTGCACTGCCAACCCATCTGACACATACGTATTCCTTTAGCAGAGTCGCACATATCAATGATACAGCCCACTATCATCTTTTGCTCAACAAACATCCCACCACTAAACAAAACAAAATAAATCTACAGCCCTACAAAACACTCAGACTTCCGGAGTCTATATACACGTATTTTTCACCTCAAGATGCCTTTTTTGTCCTGTATTTTCTTTATTCATTTATTTAAAATACTGTGTCAGTCCATTCTGCTTATATTCAGGGTATTGGGAAAGTGAACTATTTCTACATAAATCTTAGCTTTCCAATTTATGTTGTTTCCTTAATGTGTAATATGTAGGCCACCTGTGATGCTGTCTGGTTTAGTGCCATCAACTAATTCCAGCACATACACTGCCCACACCTGTTTAATTGCCATGTTTTGCCTTTAAACTGTATCTAGGAAGGAAGCAGAGTTCTTCCACTGTCTAGGAAAAAAAAAAAAAAGAAAAAGGGAAAATACTGGTGACTTTTTGAAAGCAGTTCATTATGTCACAAAATTTTCATCCCTACCTGTGTCATTAACAAAGTAGTATTCAATGCTGCTGGTGAAACTTGTGAGCTCGCAAAGATGAAAGCTGGGATGGCCCTAATGCATAATAACAGTTAATTGTTTAAGGCCCCATGTAATAAGATCTTTGATTGCCTTTCCCTTACTACTTAGAAATAGGCCTGAACATTCTCTACCTTTGAAGAGAGAGAAGATTTACAGTCTTTCTTAAATTAGCATTTTTTTTTTTCCCAGGTGAGGAAACCAGGTGGGTTTGTGGTAAGTGAGGGAGGACCAGAAAGAGGCTCATTTTGTGGGGAGGAAGGGCAGTTGTATTGCTATAGAAATGTGGCAAATGTTTGACCTTGCCTTTGGGCTGTGAGGCAAAGGTTTGTTTCACAGTTCCCCTGCCCCTCAATGGCACTTCTTCAATGCACAAAGCTATGCTTATAAAATCACTTTCCTATCATATATTTGAAATTAAAATAAGCAACAAAATTTATGTTTATCATCATATACAGCAAAAGGCAATTGTATGTTTATTAAAGTATTGTGAAAGAATAGCAGGACTGCCTTATAGTCCAGAAAACATGTGAACAGCCTGTTCATTCGCTGCAACTGCTTGCTGACTACCATTATCATTTTGGTAGAATTGCATAGGGTGCTGTTTAATCTAACCTATGCACTATGAGTAACAGGGCTGTAGATACACAACAAAATAGCTTCTTATCTTAGCTGTTCTATAGCCAGGTTTGATCTAAGTGTTTTTGACAGCAAGCTGTGCCATCTAGGAGTCAAGACCCTAAAAAAGGTGTGTAGCGACATATATATATGTAGATAAAAATCTATATCTCCAAATGCACACACATATATTAATGGAAGATTACCTCTTTTGTGATATGGATCTTTGTGCAGGGAGCAGGCACTTGATTAAACCTGTGATGAAGAATCATATTCCCATCTTAAAATGGGTGCCTGGTTGTGGTAACTTACATGGCTGTTATTTCCTTGTTAACATTCTCCTTCAGTAATTAGAAGTCAAGCCTACTAGTTAGCGCTTGATATCACAAAGGGATGAGGTCAAGTAGTAACATCTAAAATAGACCTAGCCTCCATCTCCGTGCAGATTCACTAACATAGAGTAGTCCTTTCACTGAATTATTCTAGACAGACGTCATGGTTCTTATGGTGCATAAATTCCCTTTCCCAGTGAAAGTATCTAAGTATAGCTTTGACAGGTTTACTCCATGAGGGCTGGACCAGTTTTCTTCCCTGACGTTGGTGCTAAGCCAGTTTATTACACAGTTCTCCATAGTCTTGCACAAATACTGTTGTGCATTGACTTGTGTCCCCCTCACACCCAATCTCCCCTCCCCACCCCCTGCACTCTGAAACATTCTTATTTGCTTAGAAGACACCAGTGTAGCCATTTTATACCAGGTTGTTTGCATCTCTTATCTCTGAGTTAGGACCAATTAACTATATGTACTTTTTGGGTTTTTTTGGTGCTTAACTGAGTCTCTTGCAGTGCTCTGCTGTTCTGTACACTCCATGAATCAGAATCAAACGAAGTTTATCATACTGTGGTTGTTTACAAGTCACTGTGGTGTTGTTGCTGCACAGAAGATTAATGATGTCAACTTTAATGACAAGGTTACTTCAAATAGCAGAATGCCAGCCACATGCATGCAATCTTACAGACTCCAAAAGGAGACTAAGTTTTATTTAAACTCAAAATATACCTTTGCATGCGGGATTATACCTAGTTCATGCATTGCAACAGGAGCAGCATAGCCCAAATCTTGCAAATAACATTCAAATGTACTCATCATGAGAATCAGAAAACCTTTGGACTGCTTAGGAAAATTATTAATCCATTATAACGTGACCTATCAAAGCTAAAAGTGCTATGAGATGCTCTATCCAACTGTGTAAAACATGTAAATTATACTAGATTGTAATTGTATTTGACTACATAACTGGTGTTAAGGTGATGTCTGTTGTTAGTACAGAATTATTCACTTACAGCCCTTGCAGCATCCTCCAGAGCAGCTGATATTAAGTATTAATAGGAAGGAGTTGATTCTGGAGAGTGATCAAGAGAAAAAGGCAGCTAGATTAATCTTAATTCAAAGTATTAATAACATTGGTTTTGTGTAAAGTATTATTCATGACTTAGTAATACCTGTTGCATAACTTTATGGGACACTGTCACAAAGGAAAAAAAGAAAACACGGCAATCTCTCCTTCATTTAGAACACAAATACATAAATTTTAATCTGAGAAAAATACAAAATGAAACCATGTACAAGTTATGTACAAACCCTTTTTACAGGACAATATATTTATCACTGGATATTACATATGACAAAATCAGGTAGATCATTTCTGAGCACCAGCATTTTTTCTCTCTCACCAACCCATAATAGTAAAAGTAAAATGATGAAGTCATACTCCTTTTTCTTGATGAACTTTTAAGTTAAGATGGATAGCTGGTTCTCAGTGTACCCACCCCGTTGCCACTCCAAAATTGTAACTAAACAGACACATGTAGGCATCAAAATATACGTGTATATACGTGTTTGTGTGTGTGTAGTTTTTTTCCCCGAAGGAATTAAAAATAACTGTCAGGCTTGAACTGTACAGAAATGCAAAAGTTAAAGTTATATCAACTTTATTTTTTTGGACAGAGGTTAGATTATTTACATTGGCTAAGCGTGTGTGTCCCAAGCTATACTATGGCAGAAGCAGCATTTTTTAACTGCTACTTAAGGAAAATTTAAGATAACTCCTGCTGATATTTTCATATGGTTTCTGTTAGTTATTGTCCAGTCAACAAAGTGCTCATATGCCAGGTTTTTGGTTTCTAAAATATCTGTTTTGTATTACGTGTATTAAAATGCCTATATGTTGTGTTTAATATTTTTTCTTAAGTTGCAAAGATCACCTCTAAAGTGCATTGACTGAAGCAGTAAAAAGCTTTCTCTCAACCTCACCAAGGTTCTAATTAGATGCAGCATTACCATGTTTAGCATCTTAAGTTAGATATCATTCTAAATTAGACCCAAAGTGATAAAAATGTATTTTATATTTTCTTCTTTCCCCCTACCCCTTCTCATTTTGACAGTTAACAGTTGTACACCATTATATAAAACAGATACATTGGACAAGCAGTCCTATCTGTTAACTTCAGTGGAATTTACTTGGTTATAGAGGCTACTGCACATTATAGACTATACAGTTTCAAAGTGGCTGCATGTTCTATTTCAGTGAATATCTGTGCAGAATAGATATATTACTTACATAAATATAGCTTTGATAAATGCTGGGACAGAACTGTCAGTACTATAAGCCTACGTACCATCCTTGGTAGTGGCCACAGCTGAACAGCTGCTCCATTCTTTTGATTATTTCAGAAGGGGGCTGTACCCACACCTACTAGTATTGCTTAATACAAAAGTACTATGAATATTATGCTTGCTAACTGAATATTAGGAAAACTGCCATGTGTATATAACAAATTAAAAAAAAACAAAAGCCAAAAAACAAACCGACAAAAAAAAAAACAAACCCAAAACAAAACAAACCACAAAACCTATATCCCCTAAGACTAGGATTTTTCAAACACCCTTAGAATAAAAAAAAAAATTAGAATCCAAAAGGAAGAAATATTTTGGGGATATTGGTGGTTCAGATGGCAGGGAGAGGAAAACAACAGAATGAATTCAAAGAACTTTCTCCTGAATTTTTCTGTGCATCTGCCATTGACTTTTTGACAGATATTTCCAGGCCAATCCACTGTAACATAGAGAAAGGATTTCTGTTTTTACTTTGCCCTGTTCATCACCTTTCACACACTTGGGTATTTTGCTTAAGCACATTCAAAACTAGAAATGAAAGGTGAGACACACACTTCTTTTGGTGCCAAAGAGATTCACAAACGAAATACCAAACACTCACAAACACCCTGACCTCAATATGTGTTCATTTAAAATGCGTTGTGATCTAGAAGTCTTTACAAATCTGCTTCTTGATAAAACTATTTAAGCTCCTACTCTGTGTTTAACTTTGAGCCCACGTGAATCAGCTAGAACAGGGCAGTTGCTAACATGTTTATGGATTCACCAGTGAGTGACCAAGCAGTGGAAAGATGCATAATTGTCCATTTGTAAATTATTGCTTTTATTCTCATGCATTAGTTTATGCATCCAGTTATTGCAGTAGGTGTTAGATGTACTTTACACACACAGAAATCCCAACAAAACCAGTCCTCTGTGAATGAGAACACACTACTACACTTTCTCCTTCTACTCTAATAAGAGGTCAAAAAATGCATATCTTCCTTACACTGACCAAAACTTCCAACAAAATCAACAACTTTGCCCACCACAACCCAACAACCTATAATAAAAGGCCATAGACAAAATTTTTGTAGTGTCTCTTTGACATTGTTTGCAAACTATTTTTCCCCCATTTCACATTTGGCTGAGTCCAATAAGTCTTTTCAAACTTTTCATTGAGTAGTCTTTTTCTATAGAATTCAAAAGTAGGAGAACAAAATGTCTTTATTTTGGCTAAACCTGGCTTCTTGTACAGCCTATAAGATGCTGAAGACTTATCAGCTCTTTCAAGACATCTGTGCAGCTTAATAAGGCTACCTGGGATCCTAATTATCCTGAATCTCATGGCCTTCACCCTGGTTAAGCAGCACTGGCTTTTCCACCAAAGATGAACTGGAAACAGCTACATGCTTACATTTGCTTGATGAGGACCTGGCTGTGTCATGTCACTCTCACCCCCACTGCTTTCTCTGTCCCTATGTATGTGCCTGGCCTTTGGGCCAGTAGGGCTTACAAGGTTCCTTTGAGTTACAGGTAGAATAACAATGTTGTCCATGAACCTTTAACCTTTAACACTGTATAATTGGTTGTGCACTAGATCAAGGGAGTTGCACTTCCCACCACATGTGCTTCCTGCTGCTTTAAAAGAAGAGAGGAGCTGTTAAAAAGGAGGTGGCAGTTTTAGAAAGTGTTTGCAAAGGACAAGGAAATGTTTGCATCTCTCTTTTTTTTCTTTTTTTTTCCCCCTGTTAAATAAATGCATTATATATGTAACATCTTAGAAGCCCTAGTAAGACAGTCAGATTGAGGCCTCAAAAATTGTGTTTAGACTCTGAATATCTTATTTTCTTTACACCTTAACTTTTGCTGTATTGGGTACTTGCCAAGCAACCAACATTCCACTGGAGGACAGTTTTGTCCTTTCATCTTAGTGCTCATGGGCTTCAGGAAACAAAATAATCGCTGTGAGACAGAGAGACAGCAGGCTTTCTGGCAATGTGGGAGCAGGTTCATGGGTGTGAGAAGGGGGCCAGGAGCACACACCTGCTTCACCAGTGAGAAAGGGTTCTGTAGAGTACTTGCAGGGCAACACTAATGTAGGTAACAGGAATGGCTGCTTTTTGGTCAAGCCAAGAGGAAACAGTAGGTGCAGCTCCTCCCTGTGCTCACATGTAAGTCAGTCACACCTTTTATTTTGTGTCTTTCTTCACTCACCCCCCACCCCAATAAAAATAATGACCACCTGCTTCTGATAACTCTGCATCAAATGCATACACCCCACACACACTTATATAAGCATGTTTATATCCACACGCGTGTGTGTATGTGTAGACATGCATATATGCAAATAGACACACATTTTATCCAATGCATGAGTTGCTAGTAAAAAGTAACTGCTTAGCCTGTAATAATTGTGTATGCAATTAACGAAAAAGCTGAAATTTCCCTCCACCGTTGTTTTCTGAGAAAGGAATAAGAATTATCAATAAATATCAAAAACTTATTCTACATCAGTTGCCACATGGTCTGCCAGCTGTTGCTTAGATCACTTTCCCAGCTATTTGCCCTGGCAAAACTTCATATATCCAAAATCCAAATACTGGTGCTGGCCCTATTTTAGTCCTTAATGGCTAGACATCAAAGATCTCCAGCAGGTTTTCTCCATGATCCTCCATCTAATTGCCAGAAGTCAGTCCTCTGTCTTTGATCATCAGAAAGAGGAGTAAGAAAAGATATTGATTGCTCTTAGCTTTCCTAGAAATGGGAAATGCAAACTATGCCAGTTTGTTTCTACCTTGCATGCTTTCTACAGGTGGTGTTCTGTCTTTCTGTCATTACATAAAGAACTATCTGTGCTGGGAGAAAGCATGAGTGTATTCAGATCATGTTCTTTATTTAAGTACAGTTGGCAGCGTGATATTTTTGAGTGTGACAGTTAAACTGGACAGAGACACACACAAACCTTAGCTAAGTAGGGGTGTTGTATTTGCTTCATTAGTATGTTTTATCCAGTGAATGCTCCCTTCTGAAAGAGTATAAGATATATTCTTTTATGTCCCTACAGTAAAAGGCTAGTCTTCTAAGAAAAAAATATTCACATGTGCTTGGTGAAGTTGAACACAAAGAAGTTCAAACATTCTTCTGTACTCAGGACCAGCTTTTTTCACTCTGGTTATAAGATGAATGCAGTTCATAAATGAAAAAGGAGCACTGACTTCAAAATAAAGGCTTAACATGACGCAACACAGAATCTGGATGTAGATTATAATGTGTTACTAGCTGAAGCAGCATAGATCAGAAGAACTGACCAGAATAATCTTCTGTTTTGAGGACTGTGAAATGGGTTAAACATGGTCTAAATAATAATTGAAACCTGCTTAAATTATTTTGTTACTTTGTAGGAAAGTGAAGTATTTTGAACAATCCAATTTTACAGCTACTGTATTAACAATTCTTGTATTGTCTTGAATAGCTATTCTACAAAATGTAACAACAAAGTAGTCACAGTCCAAGAAGTCACTCCAGAATAAGTCTATTAGGTGTTTGTTAGTATGGTTATATTTGTACTGCAGCCAGTGGACAAACATTAAAGCTGAGATAGTTTAGCCTAAAACTTGGATTATATAGTGGACATCATTTTCACAATAAATTGATCTGCTTTGTATTTGTCTGATTCACTGATATTTCTCTAATGATAATATGTTTTATTGTGGTGTTTAACGATTCTGCAAAATTACAAAGCCCAAAGTTGACTTGCACAATGAAAATCTGTCTTTCCTGATGACTGTGGTTTTGGTTTAATTCTTATTAGCACAGCCTTTTTTTTTTTTTGTGTTGATTTTGGTTCTGTTTTTTGATCACGCAACTGTGTTAGATGTTACTGATTTGAGACAGAGTTTAAAACAGAAAATGCTTGAGTAGATAGATACTGCAGCACAGACATGAAACATCATATTTTTGTCTGATGGCTATAAAGCTTGTTGGCAACTTTGTGAAACTGCCGACACAAAAGGCACCCATCAAAGGCCTTTTGTAGGTTATCATAATAAATACATTCATTAACTTTAATTTGATTTGGTTATTACTGTACTTTATGTGTGGTGTCCCAGCAAAGGAAAAAAATGAATTAAAAAAAAAACCACTTAAAAAAACCCAACTTCTAAAATAAGAAGTTACTTAGTTCAGGAATTGAGAACAGCATGTTGAATGATTAGAGAGCTGAGGCTAAGCCAATTTTTAATCTTCAGCTGAACTCACCAAAAGGAGATTCAGTGTGCATTTTACCAAGGTATGAGCTATCAAAAAAGTGCAAAGATCTGGAGCTAAACATTTATACATATCAGGAAGAATTTGAACCAATTAAATAAAATTGGTGCAAGGCCAGCTGCACTTCTGAAGTAAGGAAGCAGCAAAAGATAGCAGATGTGAAGCTTTATAACTTATGATTTCATGCGCTATGTATGCACTGTGGTTTAAAGCACTATAATGCATGGCAAAAGAAGAGGAATTGCCAAGCCTGACTTCTGGAAATTAGCAATTGCTGATGGCTAATGGGAAGTGGAGTGGAATTGCCAGATTTGCCATTTATAGAAAGTGCTGCCTGTGAACACGATTGACATGGCACTCAGTTTAGAGTAGTGATGTTCACTAAGCTAGTGTTGCAGGAAGTTACTGAGGATCCTGGGCTTCTGTCTCTGTATGTGGGCACATAGTGTGGGAGTAGGGCACAGTGTGTCTGTCTGGGGTTATTGAACCTTAACATAACTGGCAATTAAGATGAGCTGTACGTGGTAATAAAACAAAGAATATTTCAGAACGTTACATGTACAAAAATATGACTTTCAACTTTGAAAATAAATAAGTTCCGTTTATTAAGAGCTGGTGTCAATGCTGAACAAAATTCACGTCCTCCGGTAAAGAAACATTTTGGTGATCGGGTTTTTTTTTTTTTCTTTTTTTTTTTTTTTTTTTTTTTTTTTTGTTTTTTTGATTTACTAAAATACAAGTTGGACCTGTTTTTTTTCTTCTTGTAAATATATCATTTGTCTCCCTTAATTACATGTCCTTATAACTGTGACCATCATTCTCCTTTAAGCCAAAGACTGAGGTTTGTTTTTTTAAATTCTCAGGAGTCTGGCCACATATGCAGGTTTTTATAAGGGAATATACTTGAAGATGAAAAAAAAAAAAAGAAAAATATATTTTTTCTAATAAATAAAAATAATTTAAAATGTTAGAGGCTATACATGACTAGTTTTGATTATGTTCATTTATAAATGAAATAGTTTCCAAAATATGTGGAAGCAATATTAAAGGCAGACAAACAATCATCTGTCTACTTTTTATTTTCCCATTAAGCTTGCCCTTCTTAACTTCTCCATCAGTTGTTCAGCATGTAAAAGGAATAAATGTCACATCACCATTCATGAAGTTTGTCAGGCTTTAAAAAAATAGTTCTGTCCTCGAAGGAGTCAACATTCATCTTCAACTTCTCTGATTGGTGGTATCAAGCTGCTTGTCGATTTATATTGATTGATCTGATTTGCCATGTGAGTGCTCATAGGCTTGATTTGAATGTTTCTGGGATAGGCATTATCCGGCTCATCTGTAAACCATTTCTTTTCTGCTAAGGAGCAAAGTGGGTAGAGACAGAATAAGGAGGGAAAATGAGAGTTTTAGTTAGTGACGCATGTAAACACATAAACATTTGCAAAAAAAAAGGAGGGGGAGCAGTCAGTAAAGTTTACAGAGAAAAGGCGATCAGTAGAAGGTGACTGACTAATTACTAGCAGTACAGTGCATTAGAGTAATACCTCTGAAAATGCTTTTTATGAAATTATGACGTTTGCAGATTTAATAGTAGAAGCTAAAGAAAACTTCAATATGATAGTTTGTTGAATGTAAGAGAGCTTTTGTTTTTTATGCTCAAGTGAACATCCTCTGATTCATTTATTGAAAAAATAAAGGGCTAAGCTAAGAAGCCAAGGGGAGCAGATGGGATAAGGAGAATGCAGAAAACGTGGGTCCATATACAGAGGAACACCTGAAGAATCAGAGGCTACTCTGAACCATTTCAGCCTTGGGGTGGTCACTGCCCTGGCTCAGAAATCATTCAGGAGAATGTAAAGAATCTCCTGTGAAAGTTGGTCCTAGAATAAATAGGGCTTGCATTCATGCTCCCCAATAGCAGCCTTCCCTCATGGGATGGCCATGATATTGCAACTTAGCAACCTGGCTGCTTGGGCACTGCTGAAATCTCCTGTTTGGGATGTGGTATGGAACACACCTGATGCTACAGATGAGGGGCTCAAGAGTAATCCTGAATGGGTTGGTTACAATATGTGATAGCAAGGCAGAGGAAGTAAGGTCTTAAAGGAAGATTGGAGAGGAAGCTGTTCCTTTTATATCTTTGGGCAGTGTTTTTTCTATGAACATAGGAAGAATTTTATGGGACTGACAGAAGATGGGCTGGGAACAAAGTGGGAATGAGTGAGGATGCTGAGAGGCTGCAGCATTGCAGCCATTTCCTAGCAGCTTATCATTGTGACCACTATATTGTGTTCATATGCAGATGTGGACAAAAACTTCATAAAATTCACCAAAAAAAGAACTAAAATAATTTTCTTAAACCCTTTAAAGAGCAATTACTGCTGTCATTTCTTAATTGCAGTTGTGAAACTTCACAACATAGCACTATCCAAAGAGTTAGAAAGTCCTGGTCTCAGGGTGACTTATGGCCATTACATGCTTGTGCTTTGACAAGCACTTGTGAACAGGGGTATCCATTCTCACTCTCCTTCCCCATATTCCAGAGGCAAGTGGGCAGAAATGGTTCTGCAAGTGGGATTCTACAGCTGGTGCATTTTCATTATCACATGCAAGGCTTATCACATCAGAGCTGCTGCTCTTACATGTATGCACTACTACTCATGTATGTACCACTTACATATACGCACTACTAGTACTGCACTACCCAATGGGGAATCCTAAATGCTTCACAAGCTTCAGCGTCACACATACATAATAAAACCTGCTGCTTTCGCTGACCCCCAAAATGCTGCTGTATCTGGGCTAGAATCTGGGCAGAAGTAGAAGGAGTGCTCTTTTTAAATAAATAAATGAGTAAAACTAAGCAGAGCAAAATCTACCTTGGAAACCCCAGGATCAAGCACAAAAGCTCAGGAGGTGAAGCCGAGAATAGAAACTGGAAGACTAGGAAGAATAAAGGACAAATAGCCTGGTGTGAATGCACAAAAATAAGCAACTAGTTTCAAAGTTAGGGCCTCTAAACAAGTGTATTGATTTCTAGAATTCCTTAACTTCTCAGTAATTTTTGCGCATATGAAATTTAACAACTTACTTATACCTGATATGGCTTTTAAGCATCTACATGTAACACCCTCACTTCCCAGCAACAAATC
Organism: Psittacus erithacus; assembly: GCA_009867235.2. Taxonomy (NCBI): domain Eukaryota; kingdom Metazoa; phylum Chordata; class Aves; order Psittaciformes; family Psittacidae; genus Psittacus; species Psittacus erithacus. The sequence goes on from WYDI02001420.1 coordinate 17,795, forward strand.
CCAAAATTGTGGGTGTTTAATGCATCTTCAATATTCTTGATATATATTTCTTACTTGTGCTTATACTTTTTAAAAAAATTAAATTGAAAAAAATGAATTGTATTAATTATTAGTGAGTTATTACTGAAATAAAATTAAACTACTGTATTATTTTTCTTGTCATTTTCTAAAATGTATTTTACTTCTTTTTAAAACATCCCACTTATTTATGATCAGGGTAAATATTTCCCTGCTCCCCTAAAGTCGCCTGAGTCTGAACAATATTCAGCCTCCCATTTCTCTCTCTCTCTCTCAGTCTCCTTTACCTATTATAATTAAGTTCCCGTTGATTTGAACAGATTGGACGATAGGAATTCATAATGTTACATCCTGCACACTGAAGCTAACTGATTAAGTGCTTTAAATTATTCTTCCTGACAGAATGATAAAGTTACAATCTGTTCAGAGATGATCTACAGCTTGCCAGACTCCTACTGCTTCTTTCTACATTCATTTATCTTTTTGTCAAGCAGTTAAAAAAAAAGAAGGAAAAAAAAAAAGCAGGGCTTCAATTCCATAGATCTTTTAAAGTAATCAGAACATCTGAATTATTAATGAGACTTTAAGGGAATGGTTCCTGATGGGGGCTGGTTTAAGAAAGGTTGTAGGGAAAAAAAATAATCTGGGAATGTGTACACATCAAAATAATTTCAGCTCCATTTAAAAAACCATTTAGTTCAAGTGTGACACATGAACCGTTATGCATTTGAGGAAACCAATTTTATGTGATCTACGATTAAACTAACCTTTCAGAGAGGTGTAAAGTGTGATGGTTATCATGTTTTAAAAGCCTTGCAAGATCACATAAACAATTTCAAACTAACAGTTTTCTAATGGTTTGTGTTTAAAATGATTTTGAGGCAAGTTAAGCACTGTGAACTTTTATCTCTACCTTTTTTCAACATATGGTGCACAAACTTTCCTTACAAACAGAACTTGGTGCAAGTTAACTCAATCTCATAACAAGAAAGAGAGAACTGTGTGAGTGTTAAGGATCAGAACTGCCCTGTGTTTCTCAGCAGGCCAGCTTAAAAGCACTTCCATCTTCCCTGTTTTTCCTGCAATTTTCAAAACAAGGCAATTATGTATATGTTAATCTTTACAATGAAACTCACAGCCAGGGAGCTGATCTTTAAAAAGACACCATTAGGTCTCTTTATGCCTTTACCTGGCAAGTAATACAGACAAATAATAAATGCAGAAACTGGTAGATTCAAATTTCTTTTGCTGGTTGAGTTTTGGGTTTGGGTTTTTTTTTTGTTGTTGTTTTGGTTTGAGATTTTTTGGGGTTTTTTTGGGTTTTTTGTAACAGCGCTGAAACCTTGATCCAGGCATTAGCATCTCCAGCATCAAATACTTGGACCCAGCTTTATACCTTTCCTGTTCCTTTTCTGCTGTTAAAATTGTCTTTGAGCACATTATGATGAATCTCCTGTGAAAGATCATCGACCTCTACACTTACCTTTGAAATGGGAGTTTGACACTTCTCATCTTTATTCTTGGTCACTAAGATATTCTCCTGCCATTTACTAAATGTCCTTCATGAATGAATCCCTTGCAGACTTCTCAGTCCTTTTTCTTATGCTCACAGTCTGACTTTGACATGTCTTCGAAAGTCTTTGCATGGACTTCTACATATCTTAAACAAACTACCTACTCTTTCCTTTAAATCAGTTCAGAAAACCCTTTTTCAAGTCTTTAAATATTGCTGTGTTCACCAACTTTTTTTTTTTCCCTCTGTCATGGTCAGTCTGTTTCTCTCCCTTTTGGCATACATGCATATGGATCCTGACCAGATAAGTTTCTACATTATAGTGAGAACAGGCATAGTATCTGGTGGGTGTGGTTTTGACAGCATCATCAGAAAGATGTTGAAACAGCTAAGTAACTTAATGTATCAGAAAGCAGAAAACATTTACTTTCCTCTCAAACACCTGTGTTTGCAATAAGCTATAAGCATCCCAGTATGGCCATGACATACACTTACACAATTAGCATCTTGTGTAAGACTGTTCCCTGCAGCATAAAAAGATATAAATAAATTAAAATGATCAAAATACAGACTTCTTCAAGTTGCATAAGACTCTAGCAATTCTTTACGATAGATCTATTGTTTTGGTGCTTTAAAATTTGTCACAATTCTGGACCAAGTAATCACATTTTAATACATGTGAAACACCCTCTCTCCTGAGCAGAGGTGCAAAAAGTACTAGTGAAACATGCCACAAGGATTTTACTAAATCTGTATTCTCACCATAATCCCCATTTACCTTACAATTGTTTTAACCATGCATTTTTTTCTTTTGTGACACTTGCACTTTCAAATGAGTCTGTATGTGTTTGTGTACCTCCCCCTCTCCACATAGATAGCTTGCTTATAGCTAAACTGAAAATTCTCCTATGCAATTTCTTCCTGTATAAGAAAAAAATAATGAAAGTTTCTCCACCACCCGCTCAGCAATTCTTTGTTGCTAGATGTGTATTTTACGTGCAGCAGGCAGTAAGTAATTCACAGGGAAAGAGAGAAGAAACTATCCTAATTTTCTGTGAAGAATCTTTATTTTGCTCCAAGGCAACTAAATTTCTGGGACAAACATGCTATTTTTGACTTGCTCATTCTATTTTTTTTTTTTTTATTTTTTTAGAGTAGCAAAATTCTCACTTTTAATAATGGAAATTTCACTGGAAAATGTCTGATTCTGCCAGTTTAGGCCAGTGGCAACACATGCCAAGAACCGTAAGTCTTTCTAGATGGAGTTTTGTGTCAACACTCAGATCAAAAAGTTACTAAGAACCTAGTTTCCATTGTCAAAACCATGCCAGGATTACTGTAAGTAGCAGCGCCTCCTTTCAAAGCTCTAAAATATTATCTCTTGATGATGCTTTTATACTTTCAAAAACTAACAAGGGTAGTTACTAGGAGGGTTTGACTTGGGATAGGTTTCTGAAAAAATTGGAGATTTCCTGTGACTTTTCAATATTTAAAAAAATAACAATATAACATAGCTGATTTAGTTGATTCCTCATAACATATTTGATTCTTCTGCTTGTAATGTCCAACCTCCCAATTTCATTAGTATATCAATATCAGGAAATCTTCATCACAGTAATTAACTATTTGATCAGTTTGATGTAGTCAGCAGTGAAATTGCACACTATATAACTAAAAGTGAAACTGCACAATGTATAACTAAAAAGTTATACAATTGCACATTGTATAACTAAGAATTCTGACTTTAGGGCAGAAGACAGGAGAATCAGAATTTAACATGATTTTAAGAATTAAGATTTGCATTCATATTAAATATTCCCCTTCTGTTGCTTACAAGGTAGACAAGTTGCTTCTCTAATGTACACTGTTTATAGTTTTTCTGTTTGAGCTGCACAGTTATAGAAATACTATTTATTTGGATAAAATTATTACATAGTGTGTGACAAGTGGCTTCATATTAACACCCTTCCTCCTTCTGCTAAATGGAAAAGAGATAAAACATTAATGGAAAAGCATTTTGGTGTCAAAGCCATTAACATTCTTCCAAAATGCATAACTGCTCTTGAGTATCTTCAGTCAATATTGCCAACATAAAAAGATGCTCATGAACATACACGGGGGACAGGGGAGTAAAGAGGGAAGGGAGGAAAGGAACTGGAATGGGGAATGGGAAATAAAAGTAGTGTCTGTACGAGGGTAGGCATCTTCACTGAGCAGGAACCTGGGTGTTCACAAAAGGACACGTGCAATTAGAAAGGCAAGCAGATGAGAGGATAAAAATATAAAATAGGGTTGAGCAACAGCAGCAGCAGCAGCAGCCAGTTTTACTTCTGGTTTGGAGGGAAAAAAAGAGCAAAAGAAAACCAACAAAACAAACAAACAAACAAACCAACCAATAACTGAATAAAGTTTGTAACTATTGTTTTTTTTAATTTCACAAGTTTTCACAAGGACAAAGTTATAGAAGGAAACCCACAGCAGTTGCTAGGTCATGCAGAACCATTAATTGTCATACCTTGGCCCATTCTATTCATCCTTGTTGCACTTTAGAAAAAGAAGTAAGCTATGTAAGTTTTACAATGCTTTTAAACTGTCATATTTCCTGTTGAGCACTTTAACTGGCACATCCTTGTAGTAATAAATATTCTTAGGGCAAAACATGATAACTTTCTTTGAGAAAAGAAACACGTGAATTTGTCTTTAGGGTGAAGAGCAACTGTAATAGACTCATTTGTGGGGGAGCATCCGTAATTTGCAATGTAGCTCATTGACAGGGCATATAGCTACATTTGAATGCACATACACATATGTACTGTACTCCAATCATTACACTTAACACTGCACAGTGCTACTCTATGCAGCCCACTTAATATGATTCCAGGTTTTGTCAGTAAAAGTGCTTGGCTTCATTGTCAATTCACACAGCAAGCAAATCTTCAGAATTATCATGCTTGGGAAGGGAAGGGTAGAAAACAACACTAACCATAAAAGCACCTTGTCTGGGTTGGCAGTTAAAATGCTAATCATTCCCACATCCTAGTATTTACTCTCTGTCTGCATGCTTTCTTGCTGGGTAGCCAGGGAAGGTGGCATGTGTTTCTGGCCTCCCTACCCTGGGAAACTCTTCATACCAGCTAGACATTCTATATTTCAGAAGGTTGGCATTTGAAATTCAAAAAACAAGCTTACAGTATTATTTCTATGATTATCTAGAATAGGTTCCTGTTCACTACTTTGTTTAATTCCCTGCCACAATTTTTGTTTGTCTATGTGTGTCATTGCTGACAATCTGCAACAACCAAATACTAGCAAGTGTCTAGAACATGATGCCTCAGCACAGTGAGTATTTCCTCCCCAGCCCGCTTGCTTTTCTCATTAGCTCTCTGGGGCACAGTGATTTTTCTTCCCAAATGGGAGAGACCTAAAAGGCACTCAGTTGTCTTCCCCTGTCTTCCTCTGTACTGGCAGGCACCTATTGAAAAGAACCAGCTAGAACATGGAGCAGGATTTCTAGAGGTTCTTCACATATTAGGACTCTTGTTGGAAGATTTATACCACTACTCTATCTTGGAAAAGTTAAACTACCATCTGGGGAAAGGGACAAAGTCACTTGAGATCTGATACTTAAGCATAGAAAAATGCTTGCTCTTTTCTGAACGTTATTTATTCTGTACATAAGGTGACTAATTCACCTTTTAAAGATGTAAAAGTCCCAGGAAGGCAGTTTTTAATGACTTACATCCAATATTTATGATACATATGGCTTTTTATCCCAAATGTCAAAAGTGAAAGAAAATATAGCTGTTCATGTGGCAGTATAAATAGACAGAATAATAATTTAATATGCAATTAGATTCTTTCGAAACTTAGATTAAACCATTGGAGCTTTACAACTCCATTCCCAGACAATTTCAGTGTTAAAGGGAAAAGACACTTTCTCCAAAAGGCTACCATTTTAGAGAAAGTCCTTAAATAAGCAGGAAAGTCCCTGATGTTGCTTTGGTATAAAGCAAGTGCGTAGCAACTACCTATACGAGTGTAAGCCTTATACAATGTAAGCTTTAAGAGTGAAAAACCAGTAGGGATTTTTCTTTTCCCAATGGGTTAGTTTTACAAGCTTCAAATAAATTTAGCAACTCCTGTAAATATGAATATAAAAAAACCTACTGAAACACGTCAACACTTCTGCACTAAATTACTTGCTTTGTGTAACTCTGACATCAAGAGCAAGTGTTCATGTTAAATACACTATTTTCTCATATGTAGAGTAACTGCAGTGAGTTATTTACGTTTTCAGTGTGCCTATGGGTTTAGAAAATTTTTTCTCCCCTAGCATCATAAATAACTTTTGGTCCGTCTGCTTTGTTGCTGTTGTGCTTAAGGGTTTTATGGTGGTGAAATAAAAATGACAATCACATGCACACTGTCATACATATGCAAAATATGTGTACAAAAAGGGGAGAACTCCATGGGAAAATGGGTAACATTATTGCTGGAAACATTAACTGGGAAGAATGGGTGGTGAATGCAAGTTTCACACACAGTGGGAGCAGGTACACGTATCAAAGTCTATCTTCCTGCACATACTTCTGTTTTTCCCGTGAATCCCTGGTCTTGGTGCGATTCGGTCGGTTTGCTGTTGATGGGATGGAGTGAATTGATGAGCTCTTCTTGCTGGAAGAATAGGACGAATGGGAGGAATGAGAAAGACTGGCCCGAGACTGGCCAGCATTGTGGTCAAATTGCATCAAACAGAAGATCAAGTCTGTCGGCACAAGCTCAAATTCATATGGCGGGTTTGTGATAACGTAACTGTAAAGAAAGAAAGAAAGAGAAAAAGAAAGAAAAAAGAAAGAAAGAAAGGAAAAAAAAAGAGAAAAAAATGTTTAGATTTGTACTAAAAAAAAATTCTTCTAGAGTTATCTCATGAACATTTACCCAGATTTTTGCATTTCTGTTTCCTTCAGTATGTACCTAATTTCAGTTCACACAATACCCATTATTATTTAGGACCTACTTATGTCAAATATCTCTTTTTGTATGTTTTCTGTTGCACAGATGTACTGAGTATGATGTTCTTTCTTCAAGCGAATCATGTCATGATTTTTCAGAGAAGACCCCATACAAATCACCCTCCTTTCACTAGTTGCACCATAATGCAATGACTGTAGCAAACAGATTTAAATATTGACAAAAACCAGTAACATATCCATCAGCAATGGTATTTAAAAGAATGGCCGAAAGGCAGGGACGCAGTTATATTTAAATACATATTTATTAGATATTTAATAAATAAATACAGTCGAGCAAAGGATATAATTATTTGTTTGGATTGTAACTGTACATAAAACAAATTAAATAAAATATATCAGAAAATTTGCGGTAAGCTTAATTTTGTTCATTCATTCAACATGTATATTCACAACCTCAAAGAGCACTTATAAAGAGAAATCTACACATCTAAGAATCCAGCATTGTCAAGTATTGCCAAGCATGAAATAAAAACCCATTTATTTCAAGAATCCCCACCTCCAACTAATGCCCCTTGAGGGTAAGAAGGGCTTACAGACCCTGCTGCTAAATTTTTTCATGCATGTGAAAAAAATATTTGAGCAAGCCAATGGGCATTTTCTGTCCCAGCAAGAAATGAGTAAAAATTGATCACAAAGCTCACAACTTCTCTTCAAATTAATTCAGTGCTGGTAAGAAATCTGCTTAGCTGCCTCAGGGACAGAAGTCACTTATTAATCCAACAAATAATCCCAAATATAGCAAATAGCGTGTAAATCTAACCTAAAAATAATTTTTTTCTGCCCAATTTGTCCAAATCCTTACAGAAGAAACTGCTCTGGTAGGCTGCAGGGTTCTTTATTGCCATGTTCACCCAGTAATTATGCTTTTTGTAGAGAATGAAACAGCAACAGATGGTAGATTTGTGATAGTTCTGGTATGGGTCTGCATGTGTATTTCTAGGGGGCACTTAATTAAAACACATTTCAAGTAAGCTGCTAAATAGCCACCAGTTTGAAAGATACAAATGTGTCTGCTCTATTAAAAGCATTGAGGTCAGCCTTGGTGCTACCAAAGTAAAAATACAGCCTAGCAAGAGAATGGTTTCCATTTACTGGAAGAAATGATGATCAGATACAGATAGCACCAAGGGGAAACCCACGGGAGTTTTTTTTGAGCATTAAGGAAAAAAGGAAGTCTAGCTACTAGAATCTAAACTATTATCCAGTAACTTATAGCTGATTATAAAAGCAAACTGAAGTCTTTTCCTTCTATGCAAGCAGCGCATAGCATCATAAATCAAACAAGACAGAGATAGATGTTCTGAAAATTTGCTTTAAAATTTTTTTGTTAGAATTAGCTGAAAACATATGCTATGATAGCCAGCCTAAAGCTGGTTTAAGCTTAAACTGAGCTCTTAAGTTTAGCTGAAGAGTCATCATTAAGTTCTCAAAGAGTTAGCTTTTGTGGCAAAGTTATGTAAAAAATAGAGAAAGCTCTTTTTTAGATTTATTACAGGCACTGGTATCTTCCTCACTCAAAGACTGAAGAACAGTGAAGCAGACATGTTCTGAAAGACTGGACTTACCGTTTAGTGCATTGGCTGGGAGTACTTAGGTGTGCATCCCTTAATCGATAAATTCCAAAGCAAAGCATATTGTATGTTTTCAATGCTTTACAAAATAGATCTCCATAACAACCTCCATCCTAGGAGAAAACAAGGAGAGGGAAAAAAAGAGAACAACACTGGGGTTTTTTTTTCTTTTTCATTTTTCTTGGTTAACACAATGCCAAGGAACAAGATTTTCAGTGTAAGCCTGTACAAAAAGGACAATGTACAGATGGTCTGCTGTTTGTCACAAATGAGAATCTTTTACTCAAGAAAATGAGTAATCTAAAATGTTTTATTTCAAACAAGTAATGATGTAAAGTGATTTTGGAGATCCTTGGTCCATGAAATGATTGCAAATTGGAAGAGTGAGTGGTTTGCTTTAGGCTGGAAATACAAACTTTGGTACCAAACAATGCATATTCGACAAATTACATTAAATGTGGTATTAAGATTTTTTAGTATTTTTGACCCTTTTTTGGTAGTAGCCATACTGTCATCTAAACAAATAAATTTGTTGGTGAGCACAACAGAAATTAGAGTTCTGAGGGGTTAAAAGGGAAGTAATATATCTCCCACTGTGAAATAATGATGAAATGTATGTCACATTTCATAAATAGCCTGAAATATTTTGATTAGGAAAAAAAATAGATTTCATAGTTTGTATATTTAAAATACTGATTCTTAAGTAATAATAAATGTTACTGCATTCTACCTTCACCAATGTAGTGCAATTGAGGCCCCGGCAAAACAGCATTTGAAGGATTGGTATTGCTTGCTTTATTTGTGGAAACATAACACTGCTGCCCAAGTGTTCTGATGAGCTGTTAGTCTCAGCTATGAATGGACTTCTACATGAACTGAAAGGCTATTTACTTCTGTGTATCCTCATCTCACCCCTAATCCTTAAACTGGGATTCCCTGTCATTTCTGTGAAGACGGTCACTCCATTCATTTTGAATAGAAATGGTGAACACAAGGTTAATTTAAGAAATATCAAATCCTGCATCACCATCACAGTGAAGTGAGCGTTTTGGGATTTGCCTCAAGATTACAAGATTTGGTCTAGAAAGCATTTCTACATACCTCTTTATGCCAATGCACTGTTTTTTAAAGACGGTTGGTTTATTGGTTTGTTTTGGGTTTGGGTTTTTGGTTTTTGGTTTTGTTTTTTTTTTTCTTCATTCTTAGGATAATGGAGTCAAAATGCCAAAAAAAATAGGATTTTGCAAGAATGCTACTTCATCCAGAAACGCAACAACACTCAACAAAGGTATCAATATTGTTCATGTTTACAATAGATTACTGTTAGAATGGTTACATCATCTAAGTCAGCTCATCGATTTCTAGCTGACAACTAAGAGCCACATGATTTTCTGCAGGAAATATCCAGGCAAGGAGTCTGAGAAGTCATATAATGTCTCAAAAAGCATAAAAGCAAAGTTGGCCTCTATTAAATTAAATAATAGAAATTATACACTAATTAAGATAGATTCTTAATTCAGTCTGAGAGAAAACAAATAGATTGCAGACCAGCCTTGGTCCTACATTTCCCTTGTGATCTTACCCCTAGGTCTGCAAACGGCCCATCATACAAAGCCAACTGAGCAACTCGACACCTGTCCCTGTTTGCAAGTGTCTGGGGTGTGCTGTAACCTCCTCTCAATGCATTTTCCTCAGCAATCAGTGCTTCCAGCTCTGGTGTGGCTCCTCCTGTTACCAATGTCCGTATCAGTGTGAGGATATTGTCATTGAAGTATGTCTGCAGAGATAAAAGAAAGCTCTTTAAGCAAACACCATTAAAGTCACAACTGAAGACATCCAAATTACAACTTTTCTGTGTTTCTGCTGTTTAAAGTTCTTGGCTGTCTCTTCAAATAATTTTATACAGAAAGTGAAAAGACAGCAGACTCCAATTACTCTATTTTCTTCTATCCCATTAGGCTTCTATACTAGGTCCTTCCTTTCAAACACCAATTCAGGCTGATTTTTATTAAAGTACAAAAATTTGAATGATTTATGTTTCCTATAATTGGTGTTAGTAGTGATGCAATGACTCCTTTCCTTCTCATTGCTTTCATGTCTAATAATGGGCTTTAGGACATGTAATTGTAAAATTCAGACCACATTTAAAGCTTACACAGACTAGATTGCCTTTTTACTCTTGTCACCAATTCGTTGGGGAGCTGCCTTTGTGCTGCAAATGTCATTACTTATTACTGTGGCTGGACTCTAGCAGTCTAACAATGTATTGTACTAAACATCTTATTACGAGACTTGACAGTGTTCAGACATAAGCATGTATCAATTAAACATCTTGAGTTCATCCCAGATACATGTACGATGAGTCTGGGATCCTGGTGGTCCTTTTAAAAAACTCTAGGGTATAGGGTAAGTGTGGTTTATTAGGGAAGATTTACTCCACACTGACATTTTGCCAGCATCTGCAGCATTGCTGGTCTGTCATGCAAACAATGAGTATTTAAAATATTAATTTAATGCCAGATGAATGACTTTCAAGTTCACTTAAAAGTATACTGGTATAGTTCAGGGATACTCAAGTTAAATATCTGCAATGCAATGTACTGGGCAAATAATACCTTTTTTTTTTTTTGTTGTTCATTCAAAAATGAACAAAGAAAGGAGACACCATCACTTACAATGTCACTAATGTCTGTGTTTTCAGCAGCTTTGCAAGCATGAGGGACATGTGAAAAGAAAGTGGGCTCACTGTAAAGTATACAGGATTGACGTTACTGGAGTTGGGGATTTCATTACTAGATTTGTGACTTTTGTTGAATTTAGGACTTGGAACAAATGTCTGTAATCCAATCAAGTAAAAATGAATCCTGAATTCTCAAATAGCACTTGTTTTCCAAAGATAATACTTTTTAAATAATACTTTTCATTAAATTAATTCTTCTATCCATGTAAAGTAATTGTATTTAATACATGGGTAAACTAAGGTACAGGTTGAAATATTTTATCCTGAGATCAAAGAGCAGAACTGGCTTCCTATCCATGTTACTTTGATATTCTTTCTTTGCATAATGAAACCAGTTCTATTGTTTACTTGAGATGACAGATAAAAGGGTAGCAATGTTTTTCATTGTTACATTTAAGTTTCATAACTTCAAGCTATTCTTCTTGTTTACCTTATATGCTTATACGCCATTCACCTTATATGCTTATATGCCATTCACCTGTTGACTAAATTAAAATTAGAGGAACCTACTGGTATTTTTATGCATGTCCTAAAACAAATATTTGCATCTCATCAATTCCATTTATTTTAGATTAGCCTGGGTAAGGCACTACATATTTTAAATGCAAAGTGTAGTGTAAAGATTTGTCTGACATCAGCAGGTGTTCAGGAAGATTCAGTTAGTCTAAAACAACAGCTAATCTCAAATCAGCTCTCCCATTTCTGAATGACTGTGTAACAATTCAAGTGCAATACTCAAACCTTTCTTAACATATAGAAAAATCAATATGACCCCTTGCAGGAATGTAAGTCTGGAGTGATTACATGACGTTTAACAGGAATTACCACAGTGAGAGACAGAAGACATTCAGTCATGACTGCTTATTCTTCAGTTACTTCTTGATGTCCCTGAGGTGAGAATCAGTTGCCCTCTTTGACAACACTTCTCACTGTGCTATACTTTTCCAACATGGAAGTACTCAGAATAAAAAACAAAATTGGCATTAAGCTTAGTCTCTTTTCTTAGTCTTTGTCAGCATATGCTATATACCACTCAGAACTAAAATAATTAGCACAATTCCTTTGCTCCTGCACTTAGGCAATAGTGTTGCTTCACATCAGTTTCATGGGTATAAAGCCAAATTCTGCCAGATCTAGATGTTGGAGGCACTGCAACTCTAGAAGCTGGAAGAGCCCTTTCAGTCAAAATGTACTTCAACATATTCCATATGGCATGCACTTAAAGCACACACCTTCACAAAAGCATACCATTTTATGCAATAGTCTCTTTTATCATGCCTACCCCATGCTTTTATTCAGTATTTTTTATTCTTTTTCCTCTCTGAGTAGTGATATTTAGTATTATTCAAAAAAGCTATTCTCAGTTTTGCATCTTTAAGATAGAAGAACATGAAAAAAAGTAAAGCATATCTTCATTGGTAGATTTTTCAAGACTGGTTTGCAATGACTATGGCATGAAATGTTCACCTGCTCTAAGACTAATGGATGCTGGTTCATTGAAAATAGCCTGTTTTTATAAACTGCTACCTTGCACTGTTTAGCAAAACAAGCAAAAGTTTAAAATAGTACTAAGAATTTTATTACTCGTTAGGAGGTAGCATGAGGCCAGCATTCAGTTTTCCAACTCTCTTTCTCTTTATCCTGTAATTCAAATTATAGCAACTATAGACAGAATCCAAGACATAAACACATATAGCTCATCTGAATTTTGTGCTGTGCAAGTTCACAATCACCCCTTATAAAGTCAGTTGTAGCTCCATAGAGCATGATCTACTAAAAAATTATACTGTGGCCATATTGCTCATTTTACTACAGATCTCATATTAAACCAAGAAATGGAAACAGCAGTAAAATAATGTATCAAGTCAGGCACCTGTCACAAATTCATTAATATAAATATAATAAAACACCCCCCTTCCTCAAATCCCAGTGTAATTAAGACATAATGGGCCTAATTCTGACTTATGCCTTGTGCCAACCAGGAGTAACTCTGGGAGTCATACGCTACTATAAAACTGATGCAAATAAGAAAAGAATCAGGTCTATTGTCAATGGAACAAAATGTTGTCACTGAAGAAAGGCTTCCCACTGCTAGGCAAATCTTAAGGCAAAGCTGAGACAATTATTAGCAAAGGATGCAACATTTATCTTGGAACAATGGTTTCATTTGAGTTTCACACCATGGACTGATGTGGATGTCACAACTGATGAGTGAGTGCAGCCAAATTATGGTTTTTGGGGTTTTGCCATCTACAAGTGAAAAGATTCCAACTTTTAGGACAGACTGCTCTGGCATTGCAACAGATCAGAAAACATCTAACCATAAGCAAGAAAGGATGGGTGAATTAGAAAGCTGTAACTTGTCACCTGCTGAATAGGGTTGCTTCCTCCTGTACTAATACACTCCCCAGGAAAAACCCAGCTATCCATAATTTCAATTGCCACAAAAATCAGACTCCTCTCATTACCTCTTGCCAGTTTGGAACTGGGGAACACTGTAAAGCAGAATTAGTTGATATCCATTTCCTTTAGAATAATAATACACTGAAATTAATTTGAGAGTAATCTTCTACTTGCTCTCTGGGATGGTACATGGCCTGGATATGCCAGTACTTGTAAGAAGCTGATCTACAGAATGTCTTTGGAAAGGTGGTGCTGTACTTAAAAGTAACAAGACATTTTCCAGCGATGGTAGTAAATCCCTTTTGTTGACTGTAAAATCATAACTGAAGAAATCCTCGTTTGATGCTGCCATTAACTGAGCCCAACACTGGACATCTGTATGACATCGCTATGATTGGCACCCTGAATAAGAATACGAAATAAGCATTGTCTAAACGCAGAAAAAAGGAAATGCGTCATAGACACTGAAACTGGGTAATTAGCAAGGAAATTATGACATAGATATTTGAGCTAGCACTGCCACCTAGCCCATGCTCCAGAATTGTAGCACAGCTCTTTCAAATGTTTTGGGCATGCTTTCCCATTTGTTCAATCATTTTTTAAAGTATAATTATCAGAGTGTTTATGTTTTGCAGTTAATGCTGTCAAGTTTTTTAAACTAACTGGTATTTTACAGAAAATTTAACTGACAATTAGCACATATTTTAATAACATTGCTTTAAATTTAATAGCACTTTGCCTTTCATTTAGAATTACTTTAAAATTATCATTTTCCAAGTCATATCTGCCATTTTTCTTGTGTTTCCAGTGGGTTTTTTTATGGTTTTCTTTTAAGAAGACACCTACTCCAGTACATTTGGTTTTTAACATTGCTTTCAAACAAATATTGTAACTTGGCTTTTTTTTCAGTTGGAGGAATTCTGTTGAATGAATGATTCTCCATCCAAACCTGATGGACAACTGAACTAACATTGCTAGCTTATACCAATAACAAAACAGCAGTTGAGAAAGAATCAGCAGCAGAAAATAAATAACAGCATTTCATAGTCTGAAAATCCATTGATTCTCAAGATACTGTTCAAGCTTTAAAGAAGTTTGGGACACTTTAGGTTACAAGATGCTGCTTGCTATTCCCCGTAACCAGCTTGCATAAAAAATAGTCTTGTTTCAAAATGTCCATATCAGAGATTAGAACAGTTTCTTTTACATACAAATAGGACTGTAAGGATCCCTGAGGGAGAACTCTCGAGTAATAAGCATACTGAAAAGTTATTTTTAACTAACTGTTTTAACTTTGTCTTCTATTCTGTGCTTCCATTTATATGAAGAAAAAATAGCATTTAGTATTATAGAACAAAAATTAAGTCCTAAAGTTCTAGCACAACGAAATAAATTCTAGGATATCGGATGCCAAATAGTATAATCCATTTCTGGAGATCCTTGCCTCTAACAGCACCACTCCAACAGTATATCAAGTTTATTATCAGCAGTATGCATGGGAGGGATGCCAGCTTGCCAGAACTTCTGTGGTTCTCATAGCCTCAGTGCCAAAAGGAATAACAGAAAATCTTTGGCTCTCTGGCCAGCTGTTCAAACCTTTGAAGGTACTGTGTGTTGATAAAACTGGTTTCCTTGCATGCACAGGATTTTCTTGAATAACTATCTCAACAAGACCCAGAAAAGGAAAAAGTACTTCTCCTCAAAAATTTGCTTCTCTTAAGCTATCCTATGTAATGTAACTTTCTTATAGCTGAAGATAAACCTTTTACAAAACACCCACAACATCTAAAAAATGCTTCCAATCTCATGTTTTTTAGTCCCATTCAATTTGGTAATCAGAATGTGCTTTGCTTTTCAGGAGTGGCACCACCTGGAGACTGAAAGACTACATATACTCTTTCTCTGGGTTTGCGTATGTTATGAGAAAACAAATATTAATATATCATTCATGCCTCTGATGCTAGTAGACATCTCTTCAAAGATATAATAATGATTAGCTGATGCTATTTAACAATAGCCACTGCCACACTTAAAACATGAACCATGCCTACAGTCTTCACAGAGAGTACAATAATACACTTTAACCAAAGCCAGGAGAGACCACTGTTACCAACTCATCAAAAAGACAATGCAATTTTTGAGTTCATTATTATCTTCAAAGCAATGATCTTTGAACTGCCATACTGTGAATCATATGCTTGTGGAATATATTGCTTTTCCCACAGAGGACAAAATGTGTGTAGATAGCAGGTAGACAGCATTTTGTACAGTAAACATCATTAAGCTTTTAATGTTTGAAATAAGAAAACAAGAGACAATTTCAAATTTATATTATCTAATACTGTCATCTTATAAGAAAAAATGCTAAACTGGAAGAATATAATGATCTTCAGCATTCAGTTTTGAATCAGAAAGTAACCAAGCATCTTCTAATCTGTGATTTAAGAGTAGGGTATATTCGCTACTTCTATATTGATAAAATTATATGAAAGAAAAAAATAATTCAACACTGATCAATACTGTTGAATTACTATTATTCAATAACTGAATACTTTAAAAAATTATTTATAACTTAATTTCTAATTTTTTTTTTACATCTATATGTATGTTTCAAATTACCTGCAAGTCAGAAAGACACACACTGTGTGTGTGTGTATCATTCTATTTTCTAATCTTTCTTACAGCAGTTTTACTATAAAACGACACCACTGTAAGAAGAGATTCATTCTTAATGGTACAGTTCATGCATTGTATGTATGCACAATTAACAGAATGAAAGCATGACTGCAAATCATAGTATCACAGAATAGTTAGGGTTGGAAAGGACCTTAAGATCATCAAGCTCCAACCCCCCTACCATGGGCAGGAACACCTCACACTAAACCATGCCACCAAAGGCTCTGCCCAACCTGGCCTTGAACGCCACCAGGGATGGAGCATTCACAACTTCCCTGGGCAACCCATTCCAGCTACTCACCACTCTTACAATAAAGAACTTCTTCTTTATATCCAATCTAAACTTCCCCTGTTTAAGTTTGAACCCATTACCCCTTGTCCTGTCACTACAGCCCCTAATGAACAGTCCATCCCCAGCATCCCTACAGCCCCTCTTCAGATACCGTAAGGCTGCTATGAGGTCTCCAAGCAGCCTTCTCTTCTCCAGGCTGAACAGCCCCAACCTTCTCAGCCTAAATCTCACAATTTAGTTAGGATTTGGGCTTCAGTTTGCCAGTACTGGCTCTGGATCAGGTACGATAAATAGAAGCTGGTCCCTAAAACCAAGAGTACTCTAGGAAAACAAGCAAACAAACAAACAAAAAGAATTAAAAAAAAAAGAATAATAAAAAAAGGAGGTAATATAATGCAAGTAGATTAGCTTGTGTGACATACACTCTTTTCCTTGGAGAAGTGAAAGGAGAATACACTGTGAAAGGAGAATACACCATTCCCATGAAAGTAGGGACAGTAAAGGGAAAACATTTCACACATCTTACACTTTCTGAAGGGTCAGGAAGAATTGTACTTTTCCAAATCTTTACTAGGCCTTTGAAGAATGAAAGAGAAAATAACACTGCCACTGATCAGCAAAGTGGTGAAAGAAAAGACAAAATGGTGAACAATTCTAACTGACTGTACCCTTGGCTTGTCTTCTTGATTAGTATTTTTTCTAAGTTAGAATTTTCTACTCTTGTTACCACATTTAGTTCTCTGGCTTCAGGCTGTACTGTCCCTGACATATAATATGACCACTTAGATGTGAAAATGTTTGAAAAAAAGACTGTTGAAGAAAGGAATTGCAGATGTGGAGGGGCATGGTGTCAAAAACCAAAAGTTAATAAAAGCAAGCAAAATCTAAAAATATTGTGAGGATCATGTGATGAGTTCCAAGTAAAAATTTTTGAAGACATTTTCTACGTATTTCTTATTGCCTCACTACTATTTACATGATATACTTTTGCACAAGAAAGCAATGGTGTCCACAACATTTTGCTCTCTTTTTGTGGTGATGCCAGTGGCAATCAGAAGAATTAACCTTACTTTTTCCAAGACTCTGGAAGTGCCCTACTGAACAATTAATTCAGGGACATTAATTCAGTTAGTAGTGTGAATAGATAAACAACTTTCATTTTAAGAATTTGTGTCGTGGTTTAAGCCCTGCCATGCAGCCCACTCTCTCACTCCCCCTCTTCCTCCCTCAGCTCCTGGAGGGATGGGGAGGAGAATTGAAAGAATACAACTCCCACAGGTTGAGATAAGAACAGTCCAGTAACTAAGGTATAA
>WYDI02001421.1:0-17511 GCA_009867235.2 Psittacus erithacus
CACAAGGATGATCAGGGGACTGGAGCACCTCCCATATGAAGACAGGCTGAGAAAGTTGGGTCTGTTCAGCCTGGAGAGGAGAAGGCTGTGTAGAGACCTCGTCGTAACAGCCTTCCAGTATCTGAAGGGGAGTTATGGGGATGGTGGGGATGGACTGTTCATTTGGGACTGTAGTGATAGGACGAAGGGTAACGGGTTCAAACTTAAACAGGGGAAGTTTAGATTGGATATAAGGAAGAAGTTCTTTACTGTAAGGTTGGTGAAGCACTGGAATGGGTTGCCCAGGGAAGTTGTGAATGCTCCATAGCGGTGTTCAGGGCCAGGCTGGACAGAGCCTTGGGTGACATGGTTTAGTGTGAGGTTTCCCTGCCCATGGCAGGGGGGTTGGAAGTTGATGATCTTAAGGTCCTTTCCAACCCTAACTATTCTATGATTCTTTAGTCTCCCTGGAGGCTCACCTGGCAACTCCAAGGCTCTCAAAATCACACTGTAACAAAAGAATTTTTGTAAACAAAAGACGACTTCCTCTTTCAAGGGCTTGTTCCGTACTGATTCTATCCCCAGTGTGATCTGGACATATCTCAGAGGTGCCTAATCCATGCTGAATGGCCAGTGTTCCCCACCATGTCCCCTATAGAAAATGCCCAGAATATATGGGCAAGTCTTCCTCTGTGCACAATAAGATGTAGCCAAATGGCAATGTGCAGCCAGAAAAAATCCCATTAGCTGCTGATTGCAGAGCACAACGAGCTCTGAATGGGGCTGAAGTTGCTGCGTGCAGATTTTATAGTAATAGCTGTGGAAAGCAAAGTTCCAAAACTAACTTCATATAACTAAAGGTCTCTCTCTGTCATGTATTTAACAAATTTCCTGGAACACGGCGCCACCCAAGTATTAGGCGTGTGTTGCTATCAAGCTGAGAGCTTGAGTAAACATGAAAAAATCACAGATAAGCTCATTCTGACTTGTGAAAGCCAAAAGTGTGCTGGGATGTAACAAGGGCTAAGTGTGGCATGTCCTGTGATAAGGAAGAGCTTGTTCTGGGAAGAGCCTGTGGTTTCAATTTGTTATTTTCCTTTCTTTCCAGCACTGGCAATAACACGGGTGTGAAAGGCCTTTTCCAATTTGTACTGCATGTTTGGAAAATGTTTTATGTCTTCACTGATTCAGGCGCTTACAGGGTATGGATGGCACTTTTACCATCAGCTCTCGCCAACACTCTCCCACTGTTTCAGCGTTTTCTGTCACTCTACATCCTGCATTGCTAGGTAAGACAGCCAGTCATCTCAACCCATGCTATTGCCAAGGGATATGAAAATAAAAAACCTAAAAGGAAATTAAGTTGGAAGAGAACCGACAAGATCTCTAAGTGCAGTGAGATCATTAATGCCAGTTATGCTAAGCCAGTTCCTAAATCAGCTGCATTTTTAGTGGCCACATTCTGGTCTGTTTTATACTTATGTAGATCCAGATAAAATCCTTGGAACAGAAGGGAATTCCTGCGGAGTTACATCACAGTAAGGCAGAAACAGAATATACCTCTTTGTTTAAATTCCTCTTGGTTTCAAGAGTACAAATGAGTTGGGAAGACCATTTTTTAGACTTATGAAGTCAATGGAAAAAGTAATCCAGAAAGACAAAGGTTTCTTAGAACTCTTGCATAGCCACCAAAACCACAAATAGGGTACTAGTAGATTATAACTTTTTGAGTAGCACTCTTGGGAGAAGAAATCCAACTCCAACAGAGCAAAAGGGAAAATCGGAATCAACTAGTTTTCACTATGCTTAATAGGCTTTCTTTGTATTTATTTTCACCTGGAAACAAGTTGTGCTTTTGGCTTTATAACATGTAAAATACATTGTAAACTCATCTGCATGAGAGCCAGCATTTTCCCACATTCTGCATAGCAACAAGCATGATGAACTGAGAGCTACCCACTGGAGGTGATGCTTTGCATCATAGAATTAATAAAGTATCACTCTTTCTCTATATACAACACAGTACCAGCTTTCACTGTTTAATATTTTTAATGAGACAGAAGACTAACTAACAGAATGCGAAGCCTGGCATAACGTTTTTAAGGATAGAAGAATGGGGAGAATAGAGGTCATTGCTGCTGGAATGGGACAACCTATTTCACAGTGGCAAGGTAGAAGAGGGAGAACTGGAAACCAGCAGCTTCATCTCTGGCTCCCACACTGCACACAGCAATGCTGCCTCTGAATTGTCAGTGACTAGAAGTACTCGGTGATGTCAGGTTGTGAAGAGAGAGGTGTCACCATTTTTTCAAAGGCATAAAATGAGCAAGCTAGACAGGAGGAAGAAAGCATCTGCAGGGTTTCAGAGGCATCCTTTGTCATGGTGAATGCAAGTTGTGAGAACACAGTGATCAGAGGATTCTCCATCTCCATGGCCTCCTTAGTCCTAAAGAGGACCTAAAGTCCCTGACTGTTATGCAGAGCTGTCAGATATCAGCTTTCCTGCACAAATCAGCCAGGCTGCTGTAACTTCTTGTATGGCTAGCTATGCTAGGGAGAACCAAGTATGTAATCCATGGGATAGGAAAAATTTTGCTGTGCCTTCTCCTGTCCCACTTTTCTTGGTTGTCCAGCACTGAAGTATCTTATCATGAACAGAACCAAATACAATCCTAAGCCATGGGACTCAACCACAAAGATTCAGTATTCACAGCTTGGTCTCATCTCCAGTCCTCTTTCTGTTCCCAAAATACAGACATGATCAGCTGTGGAGTGGAGTGGTCACGTCTGCTCAGCTTAGCTGTCTGTCCCTCTACATCAGAGTGATCCATCCTTGCTGCCTCAGAGGAATAACAGTACCAGTCTCACGATACCCCCAGAAACAAGCCCAGGTACCATCTGGGAGGGTGCTAGGCGGCTCAGTCAAACACATGCCGTGGGCTGGGCTAACAGACACTGTGGGCAGTCACAGGAGGGCACCCTCACAGTGGCTGTGGTCATTTCATTGGTATACACATGACCCTTCAGGAGGCAGTGAACACAGGAGGGACTGCAGGACTCCTCAGTAACTGCGCTGACTTGGGCTCACCCTCTGCTAGCTGCCATGGGCAGCTCCTCCTCTGTCTTAGCACCTCAGTGAAGACCAGACTGTGCCAACAAAAGTCCTGCATAACCATGCTCTGAGGAGCCTTGGCCACCATGAGTATTGCTTTTCCCCAGAACAGTCGTGGTCACAATATTTAAGATGATGTGGATGAAATACAAAACATTCCTGTTCCAGGGAATACATCAAGGGATTAACCTTCCAGCAAAGACAAGGCAGTTTTCCTGAAGACCCTCCACAACATCCTGTCTGAAAAACAACGATGCAGTCACAACACAACCCCTACCCAGTCCCCACAGAACAGCCAAGTGACCCTGTAAAGTCTGCTTCTGGACACATAAGCTGCTCAGGTTTGAAGCAGTGTACACACTTTGGATAGACTGATAAACAGAGAGTTTTGAAAATAAGCAGTTCAAATAAATTCAACTAAGGAAAAGACACACTGCATATATTTCTTGAGCCCTTTTACCAGTTTTCTTGTTTTATTCATTCAGGGCTCAGCAGGGATGCTAACCAATTCCCTTAATATTGCCAGCAGTCTCAGGAGTTCAGCATTGCTAGCAAATGCCAATATGCTTCCATCATATCTGTGATATTTGAAACAGAGCTTTGGTTATGGACATTTATTTATAGAGCACTTTCACTCCAAACTCCCAAAACACTAACCACAACCCTTGTTCTGGTACTAACAGGAATACTGGTCCTTGGATTGAAACCTCTGGCAAGACAGCAGCAGCTCTTAGTACTGCAGCTCTGTACTATAGTATGAGACAAGCAAGGAATAATAATGTATCCAGCTAAATTACATGCAAATGTCAGTTAGGCAAAATATAGCTACCCAAATGGAATTTGGACATAGCTCTTGTGTTAACACCTCAGCTCTTGGCCAAAGTGCCTGAGCACTTCTGAAGGTTAAGAGCGGCCAAGAACTTGGTTTTACAGCTCATCCAAAAGCTCATAATGTTTGCATTAACTAATGGATTATATAATAATTACCATTTTAGCGATGTGTTGCAGCTCTGCATATTACAAGATTTCTTTTTTATTGATAATGGTGCCTGCCTTAAAATGGTCTGTCATTCACTGCTGTTGATTTTCCCAGTTCTGGGCACGTTTAGCCCATTTCAAGTCTTTCAGGCACTCTACGTTCTGTGTCTCTCTCTGATAAGAAGCATTTCTGCAAGAGCCCGTCATTCTGACAATGAAATCAAGACAGGCAGATCAGGCAATTTCTCAGAGCAGAGCTGTTAGACTAAGGAAGTGCAGATTCTGCACTCTGGTATGCAGAAGTTCACTGCAATTCAAGGGCAGGCTGCGTGACCTGCTCGAAGCAGATTTTGGCGAGTCACTCCTTTTTCCGTCAGGCAAGTACAGGTGAAGGAAAGAAATGTGAGGTGAAGAATTTATGATATTCCCTTGAGCCGCAGGGTGGGTAATGACAAAGCCTCGGTACAAGACTGACACCATCTGGCTACTACCGAGCTTGCAGGCTGGTTAAAAACTCTATTCACATTTCGACCTCCATTTCCAAGTGGGGGGATCTCCTGTGAATAACCAGTACCACGTGCATGCACCCTATGGAAGCTGACAGAGCTGAGGGCTCCGTAGTGGCAGGAACGCTCCTTCCATCGCTACTCTCAGGGCCGCTGCAGTTATTTCTATTACTACAGATCTGTGATGTTCCCGACAAAGAGCTGTCACCTAGCACGAGCAGTTTATAGTAAATACTGATCTGGATTCTTTTGTATCAGCAGGGTGAACCTCTAGCTTTTGTATTTTCTTCCCAGGAACATGCAAGCAAATAAGGTGAGAGGCAAGA
The DNA here is from genome assembly GCA_009867235.2 of Psittacus erithacus. Lineage (NCBI taxonomy): Eukaryota > Metazoa > Chordata > Aves > Psittaciformes > Psittacidae > Psittacus > Psittacus erithacus. Next base: position 4,902 of record WYDI02001421.1, read on the forward strand.
ATGTTCTCTGAGAAAACAACATAAATTGGCCAAGACTTAAGCCGATGCACCTGAACAATGTGCTGAAGTCAAATTTCTTGCATTCTTAAACTGAAATGACTGGATAAGCACCTCCAAACAACAGTTTGCAATAGAGATTTTATTAAATGTGGCCTGTTTACCCAGATGGTGTACTGAGTTTGGATTCACAACCTAGGAACTTCATTTTATTTTGATCAGGAAAGAAAAATAAGGTAACCAAAATTACAGTTCTACTGAATACGGGATGACAAGAAATAATTTCTCACTTTAACTACTTTTTCCCAGATGCTTGCATCTTACTTATTTGAATTTTCTTGGAGCAGGACTGCTCCTTCTTTGCACTTTCCCAGAAGGAGCAAAGCTGACTGCTTTCTCAAACTCAGTGAGTCAGAATGACTCAGACTGCAAGGATGGGAGAGGGGCCCCGGCACAAAACTCTCTGCAGAGGGTTTGAGGAAGAAAAGAGTTTCAAACTCCATACTCCCATTGTGGAGCTTTCTTCCAAGATGCCACAACCACATCCCTTTCCCCAACTCAGATCAGCAAAGAAATTGAATTTGGTCCTTGATGACTGATAAGGTGAATATTTGCATTTTTTGGGGGAAAGAGTGGAATTCTGTAATAAATAATAAAGAATATGACCCAAAGAAATCAACATTACAATTACACAGAGACACACTTGAAAGATATTACAAGCAGATGGAGAAATAGGATTTTCAAAAGTATGAGGTTTCCTTAATAAGAACTCCATCTGAGATTTAAAGTTTGCAGCTTTTTCTAGTTTCCATAGAAAACTATTTGCATATCTTAACATAATTCAGATTATTACCGTGTGTCTACAAGATTTACTAAAGGAGTGTTCAAACTCTACCCAGAAAAGGAATTTTCATTCTTCACGTTGTGTATTAGGTTCAAATTTGCATGTTCCAATCAAAAAGATATTTTTTCCTTCCTTGTAATCCTGAAAACTGAGTACAAGAGTAAAGAATTATGAAATCCCAAATACACTTCCCTTCCTAGTAAATGAACTTGTTTCCCAAATACATCTTGGAAAAGAGCCATCACCAGAACTACAGACCAGAGCTATGTGAATATCTGTTTGTATGGTTTGATGCCAAAAAATGATCAAATAATGAAATGAAAAACACTTTGACCTAAAATGAACTTTTCTCATTTCTTTGGAAAAACAGACAAATGAGTGCAAATCACTTGGGAAAAGAAATTAAATGTCTTTTTTTTATTATTATTATTTTTAGGCTTTATGGCTTTTTTATTAAATTTAACCTACTACAAATATTTGCATTTGTTAGCATGCGATATTTTTGCTGAAAATAGAGTAATTAGTTTTAATCAGGTTACTAGATTAAATGCAAATGCCTCTCCTGGTGTCTTTGTTCTGTGCCCCATCCTGAAGGAACTTGGTGTCTGAGACCATGCCCCATTATTAACATTGCAGCAGCCCTGTGAAATGAAGTCAGATGCTGCTATGGGGAATTGTTAACTCTGTACACCTTGCTGGGGAGTGCTGCACTGGGCTGGGCTGGACTTTGCTAAGGAAGCACGTCTTTTCTGTATGGTAGTTCCTTGCTGTATTTATGTGCAGTTTTCTAGCTTCTATCGTAATGGGCTAGTGAGAGTTTATTAAAAATTCACACAAGCATTTTCATGGCTTCACACTCTGTTCTTATCACAGATGGACCCAAATTGCAAAATCTGGATCCTGAATTGAACGTTCTTTTGCACTGGTATGTCAGATGCAAGGTCTTGCCTTCACTAAGGGAGGGGGGAAATAATGAAAAAAAATAAAAAAAGGTGTGTTTTGAATTAGTTAACTAAAGGTAAAATTGTAGCAAAGGCATAGGAAAAAAATAGTATTAATTTAGCTTTTCTGTGATCTTCAGTTCAATATGTAATTTAGTTGAAGGCTATAAACTGCCCTGTCTTCGATGGAGTATTACTGTGCCTTAATTTCTCTGAGTACATGTGTCTTTTTTTTTTAGTGAGGAAAATACCCAAGTGTCTGAGCAAAGCCTAGTTCCAACCTCAAAAAAAACCCAGAAATATTAAAGGACTAGATACTAAAACACTTCTCATTTGGTTGTGCTGCCACCACACTGTGCATTGTCAGAGGCAATACCAAGGCAGGATCCCAGGATGACAGATATCACTCAGACCTCTTGTATTAGGGGGAGAAAGAAGGAATTCTGCAGAAGACACTAGTATTTTGCTGCTCTCCATGCAATAGTATGAGAGCACCTCATTTTGCATAAGCTGGTTTGTGACCAGGGCCACTACTAACATCATTTTGTCACATTTATTTTTGGTTGGTCTGTATGTTATTACATAAGAACGGTAAAATGAAGACTAGTCAAAATGTAGCGTAAATGAGATAATAACAATGAAAACACTTTAAGTTTGACATGTACCTGAGAGTTTTTCTGTGCCCAACAAAGCTTGGAATAAGATGAACATGTTTTGCAGTGCTGCCAGATCCCATAACATCTCTCAGGGACAGTACTAAGAAAGGATGCTCACTCCCAGGATTCCAGCAATTACATCAACATCTTCCGTGGAAGGTTTCACGTTTCGTATTCTGTTAGGAAGAAATGTATTTTAAAACAGAATTGGAAATAAAAGGGATGATTATGACACAATTGTGCAGAAAGAGAATGACACAGAAGACTTCACTTTCTGTGTTAAACTCAGCATCTTAACAGATTCCTCGATGAGACTGCTACAGCTGGCTGCTCTGTTTTGGTTTATCTTCAACTATATTAAGATATCCTTCTGTCTCATTCTGAACCATGCAAAAGGTAAAATACATATGTCATGAACAGTTAAAATTCAGTGGATCACAAAAATTGCAACCAAGGCCAAAACCTTTGGATTGCAATGTCAGCCTTATGATAGTACTTCATGGCACAAAACATATCTATTTGCATTTCATAAGCATTTTTTATTTGTCATGCTTTTTGTACGTCTTTTGAAGTCCAGAAAACCTTTCAGCACAGCATGCTGCATCACCAGACAATTTTTCCTTTAGAATTTTCTTTGGATATTCCCTGAAGATTGTCATCATGGAATTTGTACTGTTCCATGATTTATGCTTTTTCCCTGTGCCAAATAGATACATACTAATATGCTATGACATATGCTCTCAGTATCATGTCTAAACCAAGCACAAACACACAATCTATTAAATGCCTACAAAGTTTACAATACTAGATCATTTACACGTTTAAGTGACTCCTCTCCTCCAAATTCATTTAAAGCCTAAAGAGATGGCATAAATCCAGAAGCAATCAGAAGGAAACCAAAACCAAGAGATCGATAGGAAATTTTAAATTTAGAGCCTTTAAATCCAAATTGCTGACAAAGATTGCAGGGTCAAAAAGAAAATAGTAAGCTAGTTAATGGCTTTCCTAAGTAAACATCAAAGATATTTTTTATCATGCAATGAAGCTTTTTTATATATGTCATCTTCACCCTTTTCCAACTCCTGTCTGTCAGTGGAAACGTTATCTTTTCTCTATCAACAGACTAAAGTTCTCGAAAGAAAAATGCAAAGGAATGCACTACAGGTATCATTTTTTAAAAGCACAGTTGACTAAATATTGACCATTTGACAGTGAGCGCTGTGAGGATAAACTTCATGTCAGAACATCTTCTTTTCCTCGTTTTTATTTTTGAGCAGTGACTAACTATAGAAGCGGCACCACATTTATGCTACCATAATTAATGTGGTAACAGTTTTTCCATTATAAATTTCTGTTTTCAGGGATTTATAACTCATCTGTGGAAGACTGTTCTCGGCGAAAACTTTTTGAAGTGCAAAGATGAAAGATCACATTAAGCTTCATGTTTAAAAGAAAACTGTAGCTTTTTTCTTCAGCACAGCAAGCCAGAAGTTCAAAACACCAGTGAAAGGATAAATGGGTCTGGCCTGCTTTATTTTGGCTTCACACTGGAAGAAGTGATAGACTTTATACTTTTAACAGTAGACATTAATACCAGAAGAACATTAAACTGCTTTTGAGGCAGCATGGAGGCTGGCATTCACTATCTCTATTTAAATTATTTCCATTCCTTGCAAGACAAGATTGTCTCCTAAGAGTTTCAGAAATAACAATTTTCATTTAAATTTTGGGTAAACACTGATTTCAGAAGAATTATGATTTTGCACTTAGCGACTTTTACGCAGCAAAATTTTGGTTTCATCAAGGGAATGTTTGGGAAATAGGGATAAATAAAGTGAAGGTTTATTTAAATGTTGAATAGAATAAAAAAATACTAAATCAAGAAGATTCAAAAATTTTAACATGGCCTAAAGTAAATTACTTAAATCTTGCTGTACTAAACAAAATAACCCTTCTAAAGCACTCCTATGTGTCTGTCTTTCCATTGAGGTCTGCTTTTTGAAAGGCTGGAGCTGCAATACAGGGTTATATCTATAAAAACAAGAACAGTTAGGGGTGAAACGCAAAGGCACAAACTATCAAAAAAATCTAAAGGATTTGGCACAAAAAGCAACAATGTGTCTATGCCACTTAATAATCAATATTTTTGTAAGTTTTTTCTTCTGTTGTTTTTAAGTATGTGTAGTAGTTTTAATGCTACAGGATACATATAAAATAATAGGTTATAAATCATTAACCTGATGACATTGTTCCACTTAGCATTTATGTTTTATTTGTGTGGTGGAATTTTTTACAGTCTGTCTCTAATTATAGGAAGCATTTTTTTTTCCTGTAGTTCATTTGACTTAATTCCCCACTTCTCAACATATGCCATATTTAGGATGTGATATAACTAATAATGTGTATACAGCCACACAAGTGCTTCCATTTTAGGGTCAACTAAGGAATGTAACTCCTGTAAGTGTGAGTTTAAATCTCATTCAGCTAAATATCAGCCTCAACACAAAGCCACAGGCCATCATGAGCAAGGGCCTGGTGCAGTTTCGTCAATGGCTTTGTGGGATGACACTCAACACTTTTTTGTCCTTTCAATTTTAAATCAGACAACTTGGTATTACACAAGTTAACTTCAGACGGCTGTAATCTGAGGAAAAAATGCCAGTAGAATGCAAGGTGAGACAGAGTTCACGCTCAGCCCTGTGCCTGGTGGGTGAATGGTGCCCAGGATGCACAGACACCCACATCCAGCCCTCCAGCCCAGCACTGCCACAGTGGGACCTGTGCCATAGAGGCAGGTCATGCCCAGGAGTGGCTTTGGGTGACAGGTAACGACAGCTAGTAAGCCACGAGCTTAACCTTTCTCTTCAGGGTATCTGCTCAGGCCCTTCTAAGTCATGTTGCTGGACATATTGCAGGGCTGCTCTAACAGATGCATATCAAGTCAGTTCAGTTCTCGGTAGGTCTACCTGTCCTGGTCCATGGCTCACCATGCAAGAGTTAGCCGGGTTCGTGCAAGAGAGCAGGAACTGCCAGGCAGGCTGGCATTTCATTGCCTTGCTCCTGCAGTGCTGTGTCTGACTAGGCTGTATTCACACAAGCATTGTCTGCTGGGCACAACACGTGAGGTATGTATCTCCTCCACCACTGAGCTGGAAGAACAAGCCCCAAGACAACCACCTGCACAGAGGTTAAAGTGTTGCTGCTTGTAGGATGTAGCTTCAGCAGGTTTCAGGAGACAGCCCTAGTGACAGAGGACAGAGTTCCTCCAAGGCTTTTCTTCTGGGCATCTTCTTGGGTTTGCAGAAGCAGCTCAGGAATCTCACACATTAATCTTCAGCTTCCATGAGTACAGACTGCTTCTGCATCTCTTGCTCTAGACTGTCCCACTTTAGCTCTTCTTAGTTATATATTTGGCTATTGGTAGTATTCATTTTAACAACTCATCTCTTCCAAAATTAAAATACAAAAAAAAAACAAAAAAAAAAAACCACCCAAACCAAAAACCACCTAATGTGAGATTTTATTTTGGCTGTTTATTTCTATCTGGCTGATTCATTTATGAACTATATGAAAATTCTGCTTCCCAGCTGTACTTCATAAGCACAAAATAGATCCACCTTCCAGATGCACACAATCTAAGTACTACCATATCACTTCCCTTCCAAAGACATATGTATTTTGGGGGAATCAGAAGCAGTGACCAGAACAAATCTAAACCACTGATTTGAATGATAACAGTAATGAGTATATACAAAGTTTGCAACTTCTGTTACACAGAAAAAGATAGATTATTCAGTTTGCACTCTCACACATTACACAGGATATTACATTTTATTGACTGTATTGGGGTTGTATGCTGAGGTTTTGGTAGTGTGAGGGGGTACAGAGCTACCTCAGTGAGAAGCTGCTGGAAGTTTCCCCCATGTCAATGCAGCCAATGCCACTAGCTCCAAGATGGACCTGCTGCTGGCCAAGGCATAGCCTATCAGTGATGGTGGTAGTGGACCTGAGATAACATAGTTAAGAAGGGGAAGCAGTCACTGCCCAGGAGCAATTTCAGCCAGAGACAAGAGTGAGAACATGTGAGAGAAATATCCCTGCAGACACCAAGGTCAGTGCAGAAGGAGGGGAGGAGGTGCTCCAGGTGCCGGAGCTGAGATTCCCCTGTGGCCGCCTGTGGTGCAGCCCATGGTGAGGCAGCTGTGCACAGCAGCCCATGGAGATCCATGGTGGAGCAGATTCCACCTGCAGCCCAGGGAGGACCCCATGCTGGAGCAGCGGGTTGCCCAAAGGAGGCTGTGACCCAGTGGGGAGCCCATGTGATGCAGGCTCCTGGCAGGAGCTGTGGTCCTGTGGAGAGAGGAGCCCACGCTGGAGCAGTTTTGCTGCAGGACTTGTGACCCTGCAGGGGACCCACACTGGAGCAGTCTGTTCCTGAAGGACTGCATCCCTGGAAGGAACCCATGCTGGAGCAGTTCATAAAGAACTGCAGCCCATGGGAAGGACTCACATTGGAGAAGTTCATGGAGGACTGAATCCTGTGAGAGGTACCCCACACTGGAACAGGGGAAGAGAGCGAGGAGGAAGGAGCGGCAGAGAAAACATGTGATGTCTGCAACCCCCATTCCCTGATCCCCTGTGCTTCTCGGAGGGAGGAGGTAGAGGAATCAGGAGTAAAGTTAAGCCCATGAATAAGGAGGGGTGGGGGAAAGTGTTTTAGGATTCCATTTTCTTTCTCGTTATCCTACCCTGATTTGATTGGCAATAAATGAAAATAATTTCCCCAAGATAAGTCTGTTTTGCCCATGACGGTAACTAGGGAGTGGTCTCTCCTGTCCTTATCTTGACCCATGAGCCTTTCATTATATTTTTTCTCTCCCCAGTCCACCTGAGGACAAGGGTAGCAGAGCCTTTTTGGTGGGTACCTGGCCAGGGATAACCCACCACATTGACATGCTGTTCTTAAATGTTTAAATATCTAAACTTAGGACAAAAGAAATGCTCAAAGCCCCTGGGTTAAGCTGTTTATCATACTAAGTCTTCTACTTTTTCCTTCTCCCAAATGCTGCTCCTGTAGCCAAACAAAAGAATAATTGTTACAGCCTTCACTCTCCTGCTCCACCTTTAAATGAGGAGGGAAGTGGGAATGCACAGCTGGATGTAATACCACCTCCAAACACAGAATCCAGATCCAAATCTGAGCTCATCTTTTAAGTACTTAGACCAAAATATTCTGAAGCTCAATTAGTGACTCTATTTACAATAAGCGAAATCAAAGTCTCACCAGCACCCAAGGTTCTTGGTATGATATAATACTGAAATAATTTCAATTGCTAACCTTGCTATTATCTTCATTTCCTGTTTATACAATAATGACTTCAAATACAAGTTCAAATATAAATAGCAGGCTCTTATCCCAGGAGCCAGGGTACTCTCACAGAACACAGCTGAAGTCAATACAAGAACTTCCAATGAGAATATTTTGTTCTTTCCATTGTCTGTCATCTAAAATACATGTACCTTTTTTAGTGTGGGGCATGTGAGTCATTTTCAGGAGAAAGTGGTCATAAAAGGTCACTGATTAGCTGTGGAAAATCCTCTATTGGTATGTACCTTCCCACAACTGAAATAGTCCTGCCTTTGCTGCCTATCTTCCCTCAGCTGCCTGGCCTTTGGGAGTTAGGATCTGAAACATGTCAAAAGGGATGTAACACATCAGGATAATCTCTGGTTTTTTCTTCAACAGGTACTGATTAAAGAATTCTGCTGTGTCTCACACTGGGATTGGGTATCCTGAAATCAGAGACCTGTTAACACTCTCCAGCACAACAGTGCAATGCCATGAGGTGCCCACGTTAACTCAGCTATACTGCTACAGTACACATGCTAACATAGGTAATCGCTGTCTAATACTGAGTTTCCATGCATGCATTTGGGACCTGGATACTTTTGGGTTTTCTTACGGCGAGGTGTTAACACCATCTTCTCTTTGCCTTGTCTTCAGAATGTTCTTGAAGAAAGAGACGTATGAAAAGTCAGCAGGAAGACTGTCACTTCTGGTGACAGAAGGCTGGGTGCTGTGGGAGCAAGAGGCCAGTGAGGCTTTATGTTATGTTTGCCTTATTTCAGGAAATGTGTTTGCATTTATGCAAATGAAGAGGTGCTCCCACTGCTGTACTGTTTTTGTTGAGTCGCCTCACAGTGCAACCACTAATTCCTACTGGCTTGGTAGAAAGATAAGAGATGAACCAAAGTTCTCATTAAAGTCATCTAGATCAGCTCTGTGACCAAGGGCTGTGCAGATATGACATTAATTTAACTAAAACCTTTTGAACTGATTTAGTTAAAATCTATGTAATTCTCATATGCTGCTTGAAGAAATTTATTTGATGTATACTAATTTTAGTCACTGGGATAGATTGATAAGTTTTTACAAAAAGGAGCAAGTCCCAGATTATATAAATCAATTTATAAGTAAATTGACTGAAAAACTCTCTTTTTTCACACTGGGACCAAGACTGACAAACGATGTATTTTAGTCTTGTAGCTGTATTGACTCAAATGATTACAGTCATGCAACCCTGCTTACTGTAGAGCAAACAAACAGCTTATATATTTACAGCGCCAAAGAGCAGAAGTATGGTGAGGTCATTACTAAAATATTTGTTACAAATTACTGCACAACTTTCTCACAAATCCAGAAATCTCTTATCAAACCAGAAGATTTTTTTTGCATTATGTCAAGGATTAACTCAAACACTTCAAAAGCAAAAACTGGGAGAGTAGGAAAATGTCTGGAAAAGTAAATCTGTTTGACTCCTGCTGAGTTTCTGGTGTCAACTATTATTACAGCTATGCTTTGTAATGTGTGTCTCATAGGGGCCACTGTGCTACACTCCTAAAGGAAGACGTGGCTCCTGACCCAGCAATTTTCCATCTGGTTTTAGGGTTTGGAGCAGCAGGAACACACAAGAAGAGGCCAAAGAAGAGGCTAAAAATCTAAAGTAACAAGTTACAGATATACTCCAATCTCATTTTTATTATAATAACAAGAAATATAAAAGATTAGGCTTGGATTTTTCCTAGCTAAAAATGTAATTTGTTGGAGTTTTTAACTCATCTGTAAGACAAGATGAGCTAATAAGCTCAAATAAAGCTTTTGTTCTCACATATCCTATTTCAGAAGGGCTGATGTCCTGGTTTCAGCTGTAATGACAGCTGAGCATCACAAGGGCTTGCAATATAAATGACAACTCCTTAGGTTGGTCCAGATGCTGTAGTATACCAACCTAATGGTTATTATAATGGTGAGGAAGAAATCATTAAAGAAATTGAAACCTTGAAAGTCCATCCTTTACAATTACTGATCTACTTGTGTTCTTCCCTTTACACTAGCGCTGCATGTCCTCCTATGGCAGTGGCTAATCTGAGGACAGGAGATATTGTAGGTTGTGTTGAATTGCTTATTACTGTCAGTTGGGAGAAAGTGGAAGAGCTGAGGTTCGTAATATACTGTTGATAGGTTTGTTTAAGCCAAAAGGCAATACTCAACTAGGACATCCGCAGGTCATGGCAGGTTCAAGTCTGTGCTTGATATTTAAATCTCGATCATCCAGGAGATGTTTCCCTAAGCATAAATCCATGGGATTCTCTTACTCACTTCTGTGGTATTGTGTGTTTACAAACTTCTCTGAGGAGAGACCAGAAGAAATTTCTTGCATACACAGATGACTGTATCATCCATCAAATTAGAGGATTAATCCCTTGATTTTTCCTAACCTAGACCTCCCTGTTTAACAGATCTTGCATCACTTTTCACACATAAAATGAGATAAAGACTGAGACAAAGAAATCAGTTCATCAGTGCTGAATTGTTGCAGCAACTTTGGTGAAATTTGGTAAGTGTTTAATATCTTGGGAACACAAATTCAGTTTAAATTGGAGAAGGAAAGGGATGTCACGGGACTCTGAAAGGGAGAAAGGGGTATGTATCATGAACCTCTTAAAGGATCTTCTCCTGAGACACACATCTACCCACTCTCTTTTGATTTTGTTATGCTGGACCTACAAGCTTCAGGCTTCGACTGTTTTCTCTAGCTCTGCACAAACTTGCAAGTCCTCTACCTTCATGGTCTCCCTCAAGATATGAGTCTCACCAGACAGTATGAAAGCCATGACTGCTTGTTCCCCGTCATGAATGCCTGTTCTCCCACAGTCCCTGTCATTCTGACACACCTTTTCAGGAGCTTACCAGGCTGAAAATGTTTTGACAAACATTTATCACATCAACAGCCACAGGTCAGCAGAAGCACAAACATTTCCTGGGTGGCTCCAGGCAGTACATGCACTCTTCTGTACTTTCTCCACCTGTAAAATGCAGATAGTACCTTTATTCTAATTTTGTATCTTCCTTTCCTAAGGTTTCTTAGTATAACATGTAAATACAAGGAAACACCCACACAGAAATATAAAGTCCTATTAGCTTTAAAATATTCTGAGTTTGCCTGCCCTTCAGAAGAGCTCTGCCCAAAACTGAAACTCACCCTCAGTACCAAAGGTCTGCTTATGTTTTTATATGCAAAGTGCATCCCCACTCTTGACTCAGGATCTTTCAAAGTTGCCATAATACCACTGTTAGATGCTGTTTAACACTTTATTTGCTTTCAGAACATATATTAACAGAGACCTGTACAAAGTTACATCCCTCGAAACAACAAATCCTGCTCATGCGCTCAGCCGGTGAGGCTCTCTCATGGAGATCCATATCTGAAGAGCACAGCATTAGCAAAGGCAGTGTAAAACAAATACAAGAACTTATGCTTTCCCCAAGTGCAGAAGTAAGATACAGGGGTTTGATTTCTTTTTTATTTTTGTCTCAGGCTATACTAGATATTAAATGCTGACGTGGGACCAAAAATCATTTTGAGAAATTTAGGAAAGAAAAATCTATTAAGGGCTCATAAAAACAAAGACACTATGGCTACCCTGGGGAAACCCTGGATGGACGGAAGACTACCCTGAAATTTATGACTGAAAAATTTTCCTGTTCCTATACCTTTTCTTTCTATGACACAATAACAAGATGAAGGGATTCTGTTGAGATGAGATGAAGACATTCAAGCGCCCTTACAGAAGGGTCAGTGTGAATAGAGATCAGCTCAATGGTCCATGGAATCTTACAGCAGTCTACAGCAAAGAAGGCTAGTACAGTCTCTGGGTCATCAGTGGAAGCGTAATTCAGGCGCCTAAGCTATGCTGTGAAGGACATAAAGGAGGGGCTCTGCAGTTCTCTTCACTGTGATAAAGCTGACCTTGGCCTCACTGGAAGGTAACTGGGCGCAGAGTACAATCAAAGGGGGCTCCTGGGGCAGGAGACAAAGGAGAAGGAAGCAGGCAACAGCTATGTCTTGTGCTTTCTCCCTTCCCTGCTACCTCAGCTCTAAAGGTGGTTTCCTGTGCTGTTTTTTCTCCTGTTAAGGTATTGTCCTCACAAACAGAATTACAGAGGCATGAGAATGAGCATGCCTGCATGTGTGCACACAGGCACACACCTGCAAGTGTTTAGGGATGTCACATCTGTACACCATCAGGAGTCAGTGCATGGCTTTGGTACCATCTCAGAAACCGACAGAACCAGGGCGGTGGACAAGCAGGGACCCCATTAGAGCATATGTGGGTATTTGTTCGTCATTCTCCCACGATAGCTGCATGCTTGTAGCCTGTCTGCATTTATATATTTATTTTGTTGGCATTGCTCATGGAGGTCTTAAATCATCCTAAATGAAGCATTTGAATAAGAATGCCTGAGAACTGTTAGTGTGCAATCCCACTCCACATTCCTTTCTAAGCTTTTCATCCAGCCTTCACAGTACAGATGCTTGCAGTCTGGTGTGTTATAACTTGCTTTTATTTTCAAATAGTGCATTTGTCAACATTTCAGAGCCATCCAACCTCCATCAGGACACAATGACAGCTGATCACAGGTTTTAAATAGCTGCCTGATATTTGGAAATACAGCTTTCTAAGTGTTCGTGATTAAGTCCATGATTCATTCAAAGTTGAAAGAAGGAAGGCTGTTTCTCTCCTCTGATGTACCATGGTGTCATGGGTTCAGCAGTAGCAGTCATTTTTTCTCCTTCTTAGTGGCTGGTGCAGCACTGTGTTTCTAACTT